>JARHVA010003140.1:1585000-1592500 GCA_037957365.1 Torreya grandis | reverse complement strand
ATTTTTTAAGGTATTACCCTATATTATGATTACATTATGAAGTCACTTAATATTGTTTATACCTCCTATTACCTCATTATATGATAGTATCAAATATGGATAAGGCTCTATTTTGGAGTTGTTAAGGCAACAAGTCCCTAAAACTCATTTGACACATTTATACATGACTCTTCAAGCATACCTACCTCTTAATAGATTCAAAAATGATCCTAATGACATTTTAAACTCCTCAATCTCTATGGGGATATCTAACATGATCAAATACCTTCATGAAACATTGTTAGGCCTCTATTGGTACCACCTGTAGATGCACTTTTCAGTATGTAGGGTAGTGAAGATGAGATAGAGACACCATGCATAGTATGTGGGCTTAAAATCAATATTATACCATATATCAATTCTCAAATATATCCTTTATACATTTAAGTACTTGAAACCAATAATAATGTTTCATCTTAATGTGCTTAGCCTCCTATATGGCACTTGTAGGTACACATCAATGGTGCAAGACTATGTATAAAGGAGAAACTAGTTATCAAAGTTAGTCTTATGTCATTTGGGTAGTTTAGTTTGGTTGCTCATATTCCAAGAGTATGTTCAACACCTTGTAACTCCTATATACATATCTATGATTTTTATAAAGCTTCAATAACTCATTCACCATGACTATAAGTGAGCACCTATAGGAAGGTCTAATTGTGTTGTTTGCTTGACTATAACTCCATTGATTATAACAATTGAGACTAATATTTTTAAGGAGGGAGGTTAAGATGTCATATAATAAACATGAAACATAAATATAAATCTACTTGAAGCCACTATATGAGATTACAACCTCTTTAGTTGATGTTCATGCCCACACTTCCACTAGTATATTTAACCTATAACTTAAGAAGTTTGAGCTCATAAAATCACCTCTAAATATTAAAATAAGGATGTAAACAATGAAATAATTATTTCCACATCTCCAAAAAATAATTACATCAAGTGGTTTGTATGTACTAGTTCAAACAATAAGAAAACCTTTAGGGTGTGGGGATTAGCATGAAAAAATAGATAGTCAACTTATTAATAATGGTTCATGAAGCATCAAAAACAAATATTTTAAATATTTACATGAATGTGAATAATACAAAGTTTACTAACACCCCTCAAGAGCAATTTACCTAAAACCTCTCTTACTGGTTGTACCATGAAGAAACTTGTTGACCATTTTTGCATGCCCAATGGAGTGATGAAGAGATACAATGGTTTTGGAAAAAAATTGGTATTTCTAAATTAGAAAAAAAGATGAAATTTATTTATGGAATCTTAAGATCCATTTCATAATATTTCCATGCAAGACACACTCCTTTAGAGGCCATGCAACTATAAAAACTCCCCCTTTTCTAACTATTTTCTTGATTTCAATTGGGAACCTACATATTTTATATTGTAACTGAAAATAATAAATTAAATCTGACATATTTTACATTTAAAGGTATTTTGTAATATTTTTCTACTAATTAAAATTTTACCACCTTCATAAATGACTTAAATATGACCCCTAAGTGACATAAAATGACTAAGTAATAGATTTGAATATGAATAAGGTTAATATCTCATTAAATAGCTTTAAAAAATACCATGACACACCCTATTACATCCTCTAATTCCCATATAGAAAGTTATATACTATAGGGAGTTGACCTATTTTGACTTGTGGTCAAAATATTCAACATTCTTGGTGATTTCCTAGGGGTAGTATGCTTTCTATGACCAGACTAGTATCATAATCCTTATTCATTAGGTAATTTAGTTACCTATGCACAAGTTTTACACTCAATTTACCTTTAAAACCACACTAAACATAAAGTAAAGACACATAAAATAAGACACACCAAAGGAAACATGCATGTGTTCAACTAGAACACTTATGGAACACACTTACAAATGAAACAAAATCACACACACCAAACCTAATATTTACAAGACCTCACTCTTGACATGAATGACATCTTACCATAATTCAAATATGGTAAAATATGGTTCCTCTTGCATCTTTGTCACCCCATGAAACTAACTTTTCATGTGAATAATGCTCATCATCAATCACTTGATTATGTGGATGGTAAAATTACCTATCATGCTTATATATTCTAATGCCTAAAAGTGGCATACTTTGAGATTTCATGAATGATATCTCTTTCTTTCTAAAAACCTTATTTGTAAATGCAACTACCTCCTCCCCTATCATATCCATCTGATGTTCTTCAAACTACAAATTGGAAGACATGATAGCTCCTCAACCTTACTTTCATCTTGGGCATTATGTGCTTGATACATGGAATCATCAAACTTGCTCTCTTTTCATTCCATCACATATGGAAATGTCTCAACATAAATTTTAGGTGTTATTTTCTTTTTGAACACAAAGACATCTACCTTGACTTCATTAGGACTCTCTATGACTACAAGCTCTTGAAGATTAGTAAAACACTTACTTTCATACTTGATTAGCCTTTCTTTCTTTTTCTCAATAGAACATTAAACATCATGCTTGATATGATCATTACAAACCTTGACATAATATATGTAATTCTTTTAAGGAAAATTAATCTTACCCAATTGATCAAAGTTTTGAAATACAACATTGAACCTTTTACATAGGCCATGCTCTTCCTCATCAATCTCATCTTCAAGAGTTGTTTAATCAAGTGTATTAAGAATTAAATGGTTATTATCATCATTGTGCTCTATCATGATATTTAATATATCATCATAATATAGATTTATTAAGTATTCACTTTCATCATCTTGTGAAAAATAATGCTCAACATTTACCTCGGCTTGTTCAAATGATCCTTCATGGATGATATAGCTTCCAAGGTCAGTTTTCTCAAAGTATGCATATGGATCATGTTCATTAGCATATAAAAAATACTCATATATAAACAAATTATATATGACTTCAATATTCGAGGAATAAAAATCATCCATATTAGACTCATCTTTCTCATTAATCGCATAATTCAAATTGGAACTTACATCTGCATAATTCTCAATGTGGAATCTAACAAGCGTTTGAGTCCTTATGGTCACTTCGGTCCCATATGTTATCTTGAAGGATAATAAGGACCAATAATTTGAGAGGTATCCTCATATCTTAATTGTAAAATCTCTTGAAAGGTAGATTGTAAAAAGAGCAAGCAAGTCCACAACAATAATGTCTTAGAGAATAGGCAAACTAGGACAATCCTACAAGAAAAAATTCAATCCTTTGATCAATCCTAATGTCTTGATACGTTTAACATCTAATTAAATAACTCCTTTACTTTGTGGTTTATCCTTAGGCCCAATTTTTTAGTTATAACCTTGGGCATCACTAATGTAGAGGCACCACTATCAACTATGTAGTTATGAACTAGTTTGTCCCCCACTATTGAAGTGAGATAGAAATGTGGAGTATTCTCCACTTTAATAGATTGTTAAACAATATTTTTAGGGGAATTATTAAGAGCTACATGACTAGGAACATTTCTTGATGATGGAATACTATCATTGATAATGGATAGCTATTTTTTTAAGAGCTCTTTTTTGCCAGGCATATGAAGGACATCCCAAAGGGAAATGGATGCCTTTACATTCTTCAATTAATACACTATGTTTAGGATATAATTACTTACTTTTTATCGATTCCTTGGATTCAAATAAGTTTTTTTATATTTATTAATTAAATAAATTTGAGTAGGCCTTAAAACAAATTGATTTGGAGGAGGTACAAGAGTGTTAGGGATTGCCTTACTTGCAAACATACTTTGTTTCCTTAGAGGAAGGTTAGATGAACTTGTAGGAACATTATTTTCATCTCATACAACCTTTATATTATCTATTTTATTTTATATAACATAGGTTACTTTGTTAATCACATAAGTATCTTTCACTAAGAAGTTAGTGAAGATTTCTCCTTGAGGTTTCCAACCTTCACTTTCTTGCATTAATACTTCATCTTCTACTAATATTAGAGGAGTGAATCATCCTTGAGAAACTAGAGCTATCTCTCCACATTCATTTGCATCCATGAATTGAACTTTTTTCCATTATTCTACTTGGATTAGATTGCTATGCACTGATACCATCTCTCTTGTGTTGGATGTAGAATTAGGATTGTACACATTGGTAGGATTGTTGAAGCTAGGCTACCCTTAACCTCTCCCTCTCCCATATTATTGACTATATTATTGATGATAGGGATAAAGGTTTTTATTAACACCTTGGTGAATATTGTCTTGCCTATTTTGAACCTCTAAGGCTTGGTATCTTGTCTCAAAGAAGTTAGACCTTGCCTACCAATCAATGACATCTTCTACCTTCTTAGGAACATATTTTGACTTAAAATTTGAAATAGGAACTTGGGAAATGTTTAGAGTAATAGCAGGTACATTAGGAAATAGAGGTATAAACACTTTTATTGGTAACTTTCCTACTTAAATGAGGCCATTCTTGGCTCTAATGACAAGGTCATATGCTTCAAGTAAAGTGAAACCACCCATGGATTGTAAAATGAAGGAAATATTAGTACGAATGGCTCTCAAGTATGTAGGTAAGACAAAGCTAGTAGGTGTTATCATGGGAGGAGGAAAACTATGCCAGATATTTTGTAACCTCACATTAAATTCATGTATTATCTCATTGTGGGATCTTTGGATCACATTAAGCTAATGTATGAGTGAAGTGTGGTCACCTTCATCTTGAAACCTTGAAGTTAATAACACTCCAAAGTAATCCCATATTGAAATGCAATGACTGGGTAAAGTCCTATACCAATGAATTTCTTTCCCTCTAAGGGACATGGAAAGGAGTCTAATAATAATATTGACCTCAGTGACATTGTGAAAACTATAGAAGTTTTATATATCCCTAATGTACTCACTAGAAGTGACATGGCCTTAACCATTGAATTTAGGAACACTCTTTGTAACATTAGGGGGAATATCATCATAGGCCTCAAGATGGATTAGATTTTTAATATTAAAGGCTAGGAAGGCATGCTACTTAGCAATGTTTTCTTGAATATATTTCTCACTCTCTTGGTACTATTGGCTAGAAAATCCCTCTTGCTCTTCAAAGGGCAGAATAGTTTGAGGATGTTAAACTTCAACAGGAATTTCAAGTTGAAGAGGTGGATTAATAGGATTGAAAAATCTAATAGAAGATGAAATAATAAGGACCAAGAAGTATGAGAGTAAATATATGACAAAAAATTATCTACAACCATATTTTACCTTGAATAGAGTCATCAAATTCTAATTGACACACCAATATGTAGTTGATGTTGTCAAGACCAACATTCACCTTAATTAGTTATCTTTAGGAAAATGATCCCATCGGGTGTGAAAAAAATATTGTCACCAAATATTTCACCCTATATGAGGTTTTTTATTCCTAATCTAATATTTGGGAAACATTGGAATACCTCTAGGCCTATGGGTTACTTATAGTAGAGGTAGACCTCTAGGTTTAAGGGCTAGCTCCTTGAATTGTTATTGAAATGCTTATCACCTATGCTAACTAATTAATTATCAAAAAAGAGGATAAAATTATGCATAAAATAAATCTATTCTAATAATTTTATACACCATAATTATTTACACAATGCTATCATAATTATTTCACTAAGAAATTAGACCTCTAAACTAGATTCAAAGTCCTAAGATGTTCTAACATTAGTATTTCAATATAGAGGTGATATGCATGAGAAAACTCAAGTTAAGTATACCAAAGATAAATTTTTTGAATTTAATGACACTTTCACACTTTAAGGGAGCCAAAAACACTAGCTACACTCTATATGACCTATTATAAAGAGAACACCTTGTACTAGACATGAAAGGATAAGGAGAAGCAAGGATAGAATAACTAGGCCTCACTATTCATCACTTTGAACACTTATAAAATATACTATTAAACTCAAGACAATATTTATTTTATTACTAAAAGGTAAATTATAACATTAAACCATCAATGATTTTCCATACATGGTTTGGAATTATGAAACAAGAGCCTAAATAGCTAATACTTATAGAATGTGAGAGAAGAGAAAGGAGAATTAAGTCCAAGAGTTACAATAATAGGTTTCAATCTGAGAGAAGGATTTAAATATATAGATTAATAAATTATGGAATAGATCATGAAAATTATCTTTGGAAAAATGTCCCTCAAAGGCATAAAACTCCTCATATATGGTGTAGGACTCTTCAATTTCTTGTTTCAAAATTGCCTTCATCATTTGGCCTTATTTGAATGCTACACATTAGACTAGTAATATATGAGATAATTTAAATATGAAGGTGGTATTATAAATATGCTCCAAAATTTATTATATGTGTCCCTAATCATCAATATTCTTCTAGCCAAGTGTTTTCACTACCTACAGTCATAATCATCCTTCTTTCACTCATCTTTCACACTTGGCACCAAGGTGGTCTTGAATTTATCAAAAAAAATAATAAAAAGGGTGATGTGAAACTTTTAAAGAGTTATCATTCCCTTATATTCATCAATCAGACCTTCAAAGGACTCCCAATTGGAGTTACCACCTTCTCACTTAGTGATCACTCTCTATTCACTATGGTAGTTTGGACTGGCTAAAGTGAAGGTACTTACAAATTTATTTGTGTGATTTGATGAAGAAATATATGGACATGGAGAGTTATATTAGGTCTCAATAATTTTTCCAAATTTATTTTAATCTTTTAAATATCTCTTAAACCTATAAAATATCAAAACTTATCAAGAAAATCCATTTTGCACCCTATCCATACAAATAGGGTACAAACAAAATTGATGAGAAGAAGCCCTGAGGAGTCCTATACAACTTAAAGATCATTTACTAGTCAAAATATATCATCGATATGCCTTTATATCAACTTCTTCTCCATTGGGTCAAGAATAAGGGGTTTTGGAGTGTTTTAGGTAGTTTCACCCCTTAAGGATTATTCATAAAAGTGTGATGTTTAAAAAATAAAAATTTCCACTAGATCCTTGTTTATGACCTTCTTCAACACATCTCATCTCCTTGATCTCCCATTCTAAGCACTGATATTGTTATGAGCTTCCAAACTTTCCTTCTCTAGCTCTTCTTTGCTTTATGCATACCTTATCATGTTCTCAAGTCAATAAATGATGCATTCATGGATTTATCTAAAAATTAAAGGTTATAACACACCTTATAACTCCTTATATATGTTATCCAATGTATTTAAATTCCCATCTAGTGATAGAAAAGGAATTAGACCCTTTTTAGGTAGTAGGCATAGTCAAGACCTAATAGGTCTATCTACACCTATGTGGGTTTGGACCACTATGTTGGGCTATTAGTTCTATGAGTATTTATTAATTATTGTTCATGTTTAACATATCCACCTATAAACTTCTAAAATGTTTCCAAAATTCCTAACTAATCTCCTTGCTCTTTGCTTATTAAACCTATAGGGTTTTCATCCTAGGAGTGCCCTCAAC
>JARHVA010003140.1:1550000-1580000 GCA_037957365.1 Torreya grandis | reverse complement strand
TAAGCTTCTTGTCTTTGATTTTATGGACAAGGTCTCCATAATAATGATAGAATATTTAACTTCTAATGAATAGATGAGTCAACTTTTTGGTTGATTTTACCTAATGTTTTTTTAGATGTTCAACTAAACTAATGAAAATATTTATTATGTATAAAGACTATTTAACCCTTGACATCTATATGTTCTTTGATTGTACAGTCAAGCTTTATTTTGAGTTTTAATTACCTTCATATTTTAGTCTTTAGAAATTTTTATTCTTCACTTTGAAATTTGAATTCTGGCATTGCCAAACTATTTTGTGTAGATTAATGATTTAACAGACTCTATTTGACTCAATAAAATTTGAGAGGGTTTTAGGATTTGACTTAATCTAATTTTTATATTTACCTTAGATTCTTTTTAGATGGGTCCTTTACAACCTTTACCCTATTTGTTTATCACCCTAGGATTTTCTTTTGGTTTCTTTGCCTTAGTTGATTTTGTGACATTTTTACAAGTGGTTCAGAGGAAGCCACATGTCACTATACCATGAACCTTACACTGAGATTATTATAGTTAATTGTAAAGTCATATATGGGCTATAAAGTTCATGAGATGTTACCATGTGCTATCATCTTGATGACCCATAGTCTTAAAGAAGAGTATATTAGGCTTGAAGTCTCTAAACAAGTAAGCTAGTAAGATGTTGCCATGTGGCATCATCCCAGTGACTGATGATCGTAAATATGACCTTACCATGTGAAGTAGTTTAGGTAAGTAGGCTCATGGTATATTTCCATGTGGCTTCATCCCGATGACCTACTACCCCAAAAATGGCCATGTAAAATGATGAACTTCTAGGTAAGTAGGCTTGTGGGATATTTCCATGTGGTCGCATCTTGATGACTCACTATCATGGAGATGTCCATTATAGGCACGAAACTTATGGGAAAGTGGGTGAGTGGTATGTTTCCACATGGAAAAATATCATCATTTTATTACTTTTTAGATGTTCATATCAAGTGTGAAACCTACTAGCCAATGAGATAGCAAGATGTTGCCACATGGCATAATACTTTTACTCGATAACCCCAAAATATTCACACTAATATTTTTTTTATAGAAGTTGGGTATCATGTTAGTGAATTATTATTACATGGATATTTTTAAAAAGTTACATGGGAAGTGACAGGTGGAAATAATGGCCCTAGGAATTGAAGAGAAGATGGTGTGGCCATATAGCCTGCTAAAGTGATCACATGGAGCCCAACTATGCTAGTAGTGGTCAAGGTCAATTTTGAAAATAATCTTATCATAATTTGTTTAGTTATCATTTATTGTGAGTCATGAAAGGATTTATTATTTCTACATTGAATAAATTAGGAATGTGGGCTTCTAGATTAGTGGCTTATGCTTGTATGAGCCTTTTCATAGTTGTAGGGGTCTTGTTGTCATTAGATTATATTTTTTTATATATCCATGTCCATTGGTGATATGTTAATTATAACTATGTGTCATGCATATCTTTTTGAAAAAATGGGCATGACAATAAAATAATAAATGTATATTTTTGTCCTAAATATATAAATGCCTATCACTAAGAGATAACTAATGGCAGATTTAAATGGAAGAAAATAAATTTAATAATGAAAATATCAAGATTCCAAATCTTTAGCAATCATTATATTATTATATACCTATATGTGATCATTATAGTCATCTATAGGGTTATAATTGAACATATTTTAGTTACTATATCAAGTATAAGATAAGATTTGAAAATGTATATTATAAATATGTTTATGTTATGGAAATCAAGTATATATAATTTATAAAACAAATGTTACCATTGAAAGTAATAAATATTGTTATAGTTATATTTGATAGTGTTTTTCTTGCAGAAAACTTAAATTCCTATTTGATAGTATTTTCTGTAAAAAGTGTTAAAGCAAGATATGCTTAGGTTAGGATTCAGTTAAGAAACTTAAACTATGTTATACCATAATATAATTATAAGTTTATTTATTTAATTATGGTAAAGTAAAAAGTAATATGGATGTTGGAAATTATGTTATAATGTTTTCAAAATCAGTCAATGCCTCTCATTTGAGCATACTTTTATGAGTAAAGATATACCATTTTTGTGAGTTATCTTTAGTTTTTGATTATTTGTTATTTTGTGTTCAAAAGCAATCAATAATTCATATCTCATAGATTACTATAAGTAAATATATACCCATTTTGTGAGTTATTTTGGAATTTGACTCTATGTTATTAATATTTTAAATATGGAGTTTCATCTTGCTTATCTATATTATATCTTCTATCTCTAAGGATGATGTGTGATGGATAAAGTGATTAGATTAAACTTACGCATTATCCATCTAGAAATAATATTTATATGTGACATAAAAACATGGTATAGAGTTAATATTATGTGGAGAATGATCTACATATTTTAATTTGAACTATAAATTCTTTGGCCAAAATAATTTTATAGTTGTATACATTTTATGTCCATGATAATTTATTATTTGCATGTTATATTAAATCATATCAAATAAGGGTGTGTCCATGGTCTCAATGATTAAATTTATTTAATAGTGATTTTACCCACTTGTTTTTATTAGATGATTTTATATTATCATCATTGTGTTATCTACCCATTCATGAAGGGAAGGCATGCTACAAATGGGCAGGTGTGTGGGAGATCATTGGTATGTTGTTAGAGCCAAATTTATCAGATGATGCTCTCCCTCTTTAAAATTGATATGAAACTAATACTGATGTTTAATCATGTATTATGTATTTTTTATAGAGATGTATATATGTATGATTAAGTTGTATGAATTTATTTTTGGTATTGTTCCTTATTAAATATAAAAATTGTGACATTACAATGGTACAGATGCATGTATGAAAATGTAATTTTTAATCATGATAGAAATATGGTTTTATATAAGACATTTTAATTGTATATTATGACATAATAAAATAGTATGGTTTTATGATTTCCCTTGCACAGTAGTGTGTTTTTTTATTTGGTTGTTTACATCAATATGATGGAATATGTGATCTTATGTTGATGTATACATATGTTTCAATTTTATTTTTAGTGGTTTAGTCATAATACAAAGTTGTGTAATAAATTTATTTCACTTTAATGGTATATTTTTTAGTCAATACATTGTACTTATATTGTATTATTAATTAGACTCAATAGCAAAGTGCATGATATTAGTTATGATTAAGAAAAACATATAATTTTTGTGTTAAATGTCATTAATAATTAGAGATACATCAAAGTAACTTAATCATTATTTAAAATTCAAAATATTAAAAAATTGTAAGTAATCATAGACAATATTTATTTATTATATATCACCTTATTATTATACACTTAGAAAAATCAAACCTTAGTTATTCCTCTTAGTTCTAGAGATTTCCCACTTCTATAATTATTGCATATACTCTATCTTGTGACACTTTTCCTATCTATTAATCTAACTAGTTTTACATTTATGATGCATGCTTTATATCTTTCCTATAATTATTAAAATTTAATTATATTCCACCTTTACAAGTTTTGAGCGTATACCTACTTTCCTGCTTTCTAGACATTAATGTTTGGGATAGACACTATCAATAATGCTACTATCCTAACCTAATGCAAGTGTTTAGTGCCATAAATTCATCTAATTTTCAATGAAAAATATCCTAATGGTTGGCCTAAGTTAATTAATGCAATCTAATTCTCCAAAGGGATTGATATAAATACAATATGAACCCTCATTCATTCTTCACCTAGAAAATACCAAAAAAGACCAAGGTAATTTATCAAAAGCACTCTATCAAGAATTAAATTGAACAAAGATTCCCAATTTTCTCCTATTTACATATTGATCATAAATAAAATGCATGTATATGTCTCAATTACTAAAGGAGCATCCTAAAATCTATATTTTCCAAGTTACAAGCTAGTTGACTATTGCAATTACTTGTCACATATTGCATGATTCATGTACAAGCCAACAAGTAGGGGAGAAATAAATAATAAAAAGACCCTCTTAAAATTATTATATATGTAGGTTATTCCCACTGATATTGGGGTATTTTGGGTAGCTCACCATTAAATGCCAACTAACCTATTTTACACCAAGGTCACTATGAAGATGAAAAACTAAGGTTTTGACATTTCATGAGAATCGATAGTCCCTGACCCAGATTTTAATACACTAGAGTAAATGTGATGAAAATCCTAGAATAATCCATCTGGTTTTAACATTTTATAATATTTATTTTGTATAGGACACCTGCATCAAACCCTGATAATAGCATTGATGTAACCATCCTAGGCTGATGCAAGTGTCCAAAGTTTCAAAAGTCATATTTCTAGAATAAAATGACTATTTTAGAATCATATTATTTTCTATTTTATACATATTTCCATATCCAACACTATGTTATCATCAAAACTAGATAAGTAAATTAATTCTTTGTCATTTATATACATAGCTTAGTTTTACATTTTATATTTAGACTCTTCTCAACATAAGAAAATTAATACATAATATATATGAGTTTAGAACCTAATTGGCTTATTGTAGATATGACTATAACCATTGTGCATTATAATTTATATATACCCATTTAAATTTAATCTAGTTATAACACTGATTAATTAGATCAAATCCATTTTATGGTTAAAAATTTGGTGAAACCAATTCATAAGAATGCCAACATTTTTTATTTCTAGGGTTTTTAGTCAACTAAGGTTTTATATTTCTTTAATTTTTAATTTATTACTTATATTATCTAGTATTTAGTCTAGGTATAACCCTATATTGGTAGGTGTGCCTATTAAACACATTAAAATTTCCCTCGCATAATCTAAGATGTCTCAAACCAATGAGGGATCTCATACTATGACTCGTCAAGATATCCATGTTGACAATGAAAAACACACTTATGAGGTTCTCATAGAAGAAGTTATGATAATGAAAATCATGAAATAAATGAAAATGTTCAAATATACCATGATCAAGTGAAATCAAATGCATTTTTTCATGAGAATATTCATCAAAACCTTGAAGATCTTGATTAGATTCTAAAAACAATTATAGAAACAAAAAGTTTAAAATGTATGGTTGAAGCGTCCACCCATTTGAACACATTAAAACATAATACATATAATGGGGGCATGGGTTTTATGTTTAAACCTTTGTTTCCTAAAAAACAAAAATGTATTTCTAGATCTACCATGGAATTACTAATTGTTTCAACACAAATGCCAGTTTTAATGCCTATTACTACTCAAGCCATGTTTGCATCCCCTTTGGTGATAACTCAACTTGTTAATATATATTTTAATGTGTCAACAGTTCAAATTCTCCTTCAAGTTATAAATACCTTGGTAGATAAGGTTAAAAACATTGAATATAATTGTTTGAAATATCCTAATTTTATTTATTCATAATATGTTTACATAACCCTCTTGTACTTGAGATATTTTTTCACCCTTTACCAACTAGTTTTATTGTACCTAAATTTCAATTTTATAATGGCAAAGGTGATCATGAAAATATCTATTATGGGTCTCTTGACACACCAACTTAAGCAAAGTTTTTTAGGAACTATCTCTTATAAAAGGATATCTATGTGAACAAATATCCCAAGGTCTTGATTACCAGGCCTTGGTACGCAGAGTCACCTAGTTAACTCATTGTGACCATACCATTTCAAGGGTATTCTATGTGTATTTTATGTAGATATATATGAATTAAAACTAAATATATTATTCTTAAGAAATTGACAAAAATTATTTAACTATGAATAAATAGCTAATTCAAAATGAAAATGTTTATTGCTTATAAGTTTAACAATGCATAAATGAGCAATAGATAAGATCATGCAATCAAAATAAACATTAAACTTAGACTATAACTCATAAACTGAACTATTCTAGACCAACAAACTAATTAAAAAAGGAAAAAAATAGAAAGGTAGGGAAAAAGGGAAAAAGAGCCTTCTATCTAATGTTAGGTAGCCTAATTCTATTGAGCATACAAATCTTTGAGTAAGTATTCCTTATTTGAGTGAAACCTAGCACAACTCCAACTAAAGATGGTGAAAGAGTCTATGAAATGAAGTAGCAAAGCTAAAGAGGAAAATAGGATCACATTATACATGTGTAGACGAAGTTTATTAAATGGAAAATATTTAAAATAAATATGTTTCTATTAAGAATCACTTATGATTCATCAAATTCTTAGTGAGATATAAATTTAACTTCCAAACAACCTTGAATCAGAAAACTAATCTAAAAAGTAGGGAAGCACGTGAAAGGAAAATGATTGGATTACTACTCAAAATTTTAATATAAAATATCTAGCTAGGGGTAGTCTCTTCTAATCCTAAAAATAAAATTCTAAGCATAATCTTCATACTACTAAAAAAGACTATCCCTTATTACTTTGAAGATTCGATCTTATATAGGCATGTAAGACTAAGGATTTCAAACTCAATAAAATTTTCCCCCTAATGGGGTAGTTATAAACATTTATTATTGATTGATGGAATTTGGTTGAGAAGGTATCTTGGAATCTCTGACAAATTAAAGGTGTGCCCAAGATTTGCATATTTGAACCATGACTCAATTGAAGTTTAGTAGCTGAAGGTAGCTAGGATTATATCAGGACCAACAGTCACCCATGCTTCTTCATAATCAATTACCTTGATTATTTAAGGTTATACCCTATATTTAATGCCAATGTGGATTCCATGCTCATTATTTTATAATTATTCATAATTCAAGTAGACTATGATTTAATTTTGTAAATCATATTAGATGTGAAATTCATTTTTGACCTCTTGATAGTTTTGATGATCAGGGGCACATCAATTTCAAGCTAGTTCCTTGTTGGCTTTATGTAGTCAAAATGTCATTATTTATAATGGGTTACTAAAACTTGTGTTCCTTTTATATTCCCTTCCACTTTTGCCTAGTTCCATGGTCATCTTTGCTTCTATGTGTCCCATTTTTCCACTTGGAAGCTTGTTAGTACTCATGATATTTTTTTCTCACTTTTTCTATTCCATGGCCACATGGCCTCTCCTCACTCTTTTACTTCATGTCTTGGGTTTTGATGCTAATGTTGACTATTTTACTATTGTGAAGTGATATTTCACCACACTTCACAATATCACTTTCTTAGGCTCTATTAAATTGCAAGGTCTATATAGATAACTTGAGGGCTATAGAGTAACAAGATTTTTTCATGTGGCATCATCACACTCACCCACTTACCTAAGGCTCTAACATCATTGTTGGGTTTGCATAAACTACTTGAGGGATGAGGCATAACAAGATTTCACCACATGACATCATCCTACTTACCTACTTTCACAGAGGATCCATGTTTAATACAAACATGTGTGGCATATCAAAGTAGAGTTATGATGCTATGTGGCATGATCTCACTCACCCACTAGTCCAGAGGCATTACACTAGTATATACATATTTGAGATATAGAATTAGTGAGATTATGACATGTGGTAGCATTCCACTTACCTACCAAATTGAAACATCATTGACATCATTACCCTACCAGGCAACCTTGAATAAAATATACTAAGTCTAAAGATATTGTTAAATACGGTCAAGACTATTGAGAGAGTGACATATGGTGATAATAAACTTGGTGAAATTATCTAAGTGTTAAAATTCCCTTTTGGATGGGGTAGAGTTATCAAGACCACCAAATGAATGACATGTGGCATCAGGGGCTTCTTCAAGTACCTAGTCTTCATAAGCCCTGTACTATTCAAGCCTTCACAAGTTTTGCCATAAGAACTTTTGTTTACAAATATTTATCATAAAGATCAAAGTCCTCATAACTTTTGTTCAAAATCTATGTAAAGTTTACCCTCACACATAGATTATAATGTAAATCATGACATTTTTTGAAGAGAAAATAATTGAATAATTATTAAGAGTTGTTGAAACTTTTATTTGAAACAAAAGTTCTGACTAAGTTACCCACACTCTTTCTAACAACCTATAGGCACAACATACAAAGGCACAATTAGTGACTCAAGTTTTTAAAATCAATGGTTAAGTAAATTAAAAATAAATGACCATAAAAGTTCAAAATAAAATAACTATGCAGAAATAAGGAAAATGACTATGAAAAAAAAAATAGTGAAATAACTTTATCAATTAATATATCATAAGCCCATTTAGTCTATCCTATAAAATATTGACTAATAAAAATAATAAACCTATATAAAATCTTAGTCATTTTCAATCCAAATGAAGTATAAATGGACAAAATTTGTTCAAGAAAAGAGGTACAAAAATATAAAATAGTTATATAATTTACATAAACCTAAGGTGAAATAGTCTAATGGGAAGCTATCAAATGTGTTTCAAAACATAAGTAGACTAATAGGCTAAGAATTAGTAGACTGATGCTATGTAAATTAATATATTTAAATGAATGAATTCCTAAATGAAAGTTTTGACTTGTAAATAATCATTTAGTGGATAGTAGAGAAAGATGATTTTATCCAACAACCATAGTGAATCCATAAAATGCATAAGACCATACTCGAAATCAAAAAGAGGGTTCATGTTTTTAGTTATAGAAATGGGATGTGTTGTGAAAGTAAAAAAAATTGGTGAATATTGATAATTTTGCCTCCTAAGCCAAATTTCAACCCATTTAATCCAAAACTTTTCATGGAAACCCATCCAATATTGTACATGGTGGTCTTGACCTTGTCTTGATCTTCTTAAGGTTTCTTAAGCCTTATAGCATTTCTCAAACTATCATTGTATGTACCATGGGTTACTTGAGGAATCATGCATGTTTTTAGTCCCTAGGTGATTTGTTAAGCTGTCATAGTCATCCTTGAGTGAGTGGAGGGGTGTCAAAGGTCTTTTAAAGCCTAGATAATGGTATTTTCCTTGTTTGATGAAGTTAAGGCTTCTTAGTAGAAATTAAGGTAATTTGAAGAGTTTAAGGTTTCTTGTTTTCATAGTTTTAGGATTTTTTAAACCAATTATTAAGGAGGGACATTACTATAAATATTAGGAGAATGTATAAATCATAAGTGGTTCTTAACATGAGATCTAAGGATGCATCTAAGGTTGTCTTTCATGGTATTCTTAATCAAGACTTATTCAAGTTTAATTACCCCTTCAAGTCTTAATGTACCCTTTAAATATGTCATATAAGATAACTATGTAGTTAAAAATCCATTTATAGGAGATATTTTTAGGTGTAACATTCAAATTAAGGGTCTTAAAATGGTCTCATTACCATCCTAAAGTCATGACAAGGTGTTTTTATACATAAAAGGGTCCTTCTAGAAGTCAAACACATTTTCCATCCATCAAAAGGGTACCACATGTGTGAAAATTCAACTTATCAACTTCCTCTACCATATCTTATATTTTTAAATGTTATTCTACCTCTATTTTCTATCCTTTCATCCTCAAATGATCATTCAAAGAACTAAATCATGAAAAAATGAGGAAAAAGGGGTTTTATAGGTGTTTCAAGATTTTATAGACATTTCATGATTACATGAGGTCATAAATATCCATATGGAACTTAGTTTAGAAATCATGTGAGGTATTCTAGGAGTTTCAATCCAATAAGAGCCAAAAATTGATCTCTTTCTTCCATCGAGCTCCTAGGTAGGTCAGAAGAGCTAGTCAAGATTACGAATGGTACAGACAAGAAAGATAAGGTGAGGACACAATATTTTGGTTATAGGAAATGGGCCTCATGAAATTTATATTATTATTATTAGTATTTATATTCATGGCCTATGTTTTATGAACAATAGTTAATAATCTAATCAGTCAAAGTTTTTTTCTTTTTCTATGTTGGGGTCAACTTTATAATGGTTTTAGTGCATTCTCAAAATTGTTTTAAAAATAAATATTTGTATGCATTTTCCATGGGTTTATATTCCATCTCCACCATTTTCCATTATTGGCTCACATTTGTGATTCCTAGAGAGCAAGGAAACCTCTATGTTAGTAAAATTTCAAGTTGTAGGAATTGTTTATCCATGTAACAAATCCTTCAAGTCATGAAAATGGAAGTGAATGATGGTTATTTTATTTATTATGGGTTATTTAAGCCATTAAATTCTTCCTTGTCTACCCTAAACACCTATCTAAATCATCAGAACCAAGAAATCCTTCAAATTCCTTTTTCTAAGGTGACTATCATTCATGTAATTTAATCACCTTTGTAAAGTGAAAGTAGGGTAGTTGTAGAGAGTCATTAGGTTATTTTAAATGCATGAATTTAATTAACCTATAATTAATACTCTATGGTTTGTCCCTCATATCCCCCACTTCCCTATACTCAATACCCTTTCCCATCCTTAATCCCTTGAGAGACAAGCCCTCATTAAGGAACCCATATGCGTATTGTGTAGTCTAAACAAATGAAGGACTATTGGGATGGGGTATTGAATAAATTGAGGAGACTCAAGGAGATTCATAATTAACTATTAATAGTATGGTATATGTGAATATTAAGGTCCAATAGGAATCAACCCTCTAACTGTCCCCAAGAAGATAAGCTCAATCAAAACTTTAATGCAAAGAGACTATGACTGAAGATTCAAAGAGAAATTGATGGTGTGATGATAATGAAAGGTTTACATAGTTATAAATATCAATGGGAGTTAATAAAAATTCTAATTTAACCCATGGAAATAATGAAACATCAAATCCCACCTCTTAAATGAAATACTTAGTCAAAAAGGCTTAGAACCACCACCTACATGCCTAGCTGTAGAAATAAGGTAATTTGAGCATATAATAACATTTTAAGGAGCCTTGAAGGTTTATGAGGTGAAAATTGGATAAAAATTCATATAATAAATAAGATATTTTGTGAATTATAAATAATTTTCCATGAATAAAAGACTAACCACACTTAGTCAAAATGTGAGACTACCACCTTCAAGTAGGGTCATTAGTAATAATGTGAAGTGTCAAAAACACTAAAAAATGGTGAAGTGAGAGAAAATAATATATAATACATTTTTTTTATGAGGTTATCATTTTTCTTGGAATGATTTGGTCCTCTAGAGTAAAAAGAGCCTTGCTAGGCAATTAGGCCTAGTAGGCCTAAACTAGCATGTACATGCATGTTCATAGAAATTGGGGATAAATTACATTATTAAGAGTATTAAAGGTTTGAAATAATTATAGGGGTAAATGATAAGGAAATGAAATTTTTTACCAAGATGATAATGATCTCAAGATAAGGGAACAAGGCACTAAACTAATCCATTAGGTTTGTATGTGCCTAGTTATTCATGAACCTTGATCAAGAGTATGAGAGAGAATAAAGAGAACATAATCCATGGATGCCTAATACCAAATATTTTAAAATGAAATGAGAGAATATTGAATAATTATTAAAATTACATCAATAATGTAGAGATATAGGAGAGACTAATCAGGTCTCTAACACCAACTGTAAAGCACTCAGGTGAGGTATTGGCACTCAAGGTAGACTTAAGAGAGATAGGGGTAGAGATGGTGGTATGAGTATCTGAGGGAAAGAAAAAAATTTGGATGCATATGGAGAAGGTTGATATGGTAACATTGGATTTAACAATTCACATAGATATGGATTAAACTCAGTTTAGGCCTTTAAGGCCTAAAACCATCCTAAGGACCCAAAACCCAAACCTCCTTTTTATGGCATATCTAGACCCCAAAATTATACTTAAGGCCATGTGAAGGTGTGAGGTGATGATAAATACCATGAGGATAATGTTTTAGATAGAAAGAGGCAAGAAAGTGTCAAATTTGGTCTCAATCCCTCTCTCAAACTACACTACTCTAGTCTACCATGTCAAGTTGCCAACTCCAACACTCATATCTTACATGGTAGGATGACTCATACTTAGTGATATTAAGGGGATTTTATAACACCTATGAACTTAAGATCCATGTAATAAATAGCCATATTAAGGATCCAATATTTATTAGCATTCCTTAACACTCTAGCCCACATATAATGCCTATAAATGAGATCAAAGGCCACCAATTTGCTCATTACTCACCATAAAAATTGCATGGGACTAGGATAAATTCAATATTTTTGAAGGGGTCTATGGACTCAAAATCCATGGAAAAATGTTTTGGGTTTGAGACCTATAATTTGTGAACCATTGTTAAGATGGTAGGAGACTAAAACCCTACATAAACCCTAATAAAGACTTGATAGAGGAAAAAATATGATAGTTTCACTAAAATGACATAAATTAGTCCTAAAGGAACCTATAACTCATGATTCACTCTGAGAAGGTCTTGTTCATGGCACTAGTCTGTAAGACAGTTCTACAAATTCCCTATAAACACTTTTTTTTGTAGGGTTTATTGATAATTTTAGGGTACATAACTTGATGAAAAGTTATAGATCATGGAGTATGGTATTTTGAGGTATTTTTAACCTTTTAAAATAACAAAAAACTCTTGTTTCATCCTATAAATACTCCTATAAGTCTACACCAAATAGGTAGTCTAGAAAAGCCAGTAAAAGGTGACCTAGTCACCTAGATCAAAAAAGTTACAAGTGTATACTATTTGGAAAGCACATATCATTATGTAACATGTTCATTTAGATCTAAATAATTATTATTTACCTATTATATAGGTTTTTTAAAGGTTTCATGACCACCTAAGCAACATGCACTAAGTGACTAGGCCTAATTTCCTAAATGGCTTTATATATCAACTAAAAGAGAGTATTGGCATAGAGGGATGCCAAAGGAGTCAATTAACGTCATAAACATATATGTAAATAAATAATTAATGTAATAAGTCACACTTATCATGTCCATTATGGAGGATTGGGGTA
Organism: Torreya grandis; assembly: GCA_037957365.1. Lineage (NCBI taxonomy): Eukaryota > Viridiplantae > Streptophyta > Pinopsida > Cupressales > Taxaceae > Torreya > Torreya grandis. The sequence goes on along the minus strand of JARHVA010003140.1, from coordinate 1,567,118 downwards.
GTTTTTGAAGCCTAGTCAACATGCATAAGGGGAAAAAAGGTAATTAATAATCCATGAAGGCTATTTAGAGAATGATGACACATTTATAACTATCATGAGGAGAGGGAATTGAATAGGTTGGTATGAAAACTATATTCATGGGTTCCACTAATTTTTAATTATCCTCCACCACTCCAATTTAATGCCAAAAAATACTCACTAAAGACCACCCACCATGAAGGTAATGCAGTCAAGGATCATGTATTTATTATTGATGCTTATAGCTGATGATGGAGTAAATGACAATCATTAATGACCTCAAAATGAAACTTACACACCATCTTACCCTCTATAATATTCTCATATTTTATAAATTAAGGTTTGAATGGCATTATAATCATCCCTCAATTAGGTATGATGAAACTCTACCCAAGTTGTATCTGTAGACATTTTTGAATCAATAAGGAAGGGTTGTTTCATATTTCCTTACTATATTAATGTGTGATATGGCTTGTTGATATTTAAAAATAGTTAATTATCTTTCTCCTTTCTATATCCTTTCCCTCACATAGACTCTAAGATGTTATTTTATGCAGGTCATGTGATGCACTAAAGTGTTAGTGAATGTGTTCAAAGAGTAATTGGTTAATAGTGCCTTGAAAAACCCTCTTATCAATTCCCTTCAAGTCTTAGAGATCCATAATAGAATTTAAACTAATTACTTATGTTTATGATTTAATTAAAAAACTTATTTTAGACATTAGTCCTTACTTGAATCGCAAAGTGTTGATTAATGATCAGTTAGAGTGGATAAGTCAATATTGGTGCATCGCCTCCCCTTAGCTTAGATTTTAGTTCATGCTTGTCTCTCCATTTTTACCCTGACAAGTTATTAGTATTATGAGTTTTAATCAACTAATTCACCAAGGGAGTTATCCCCTTAAACTAGAGGTTTAGTCCTCTTATAATTCACCCATAGCCTTTGGAATAATCCCATGTTACCCCAAACTTAGAGAGGTCTGAACCATCTTCTCATAAGGGTATAGTTTGGTTAGTTAAAAAAATTGTCACACCTAGTGGGAATGGATTCAAGAATCTTAGACAACATTCCATCAACATTCCGTGATCTCAAGTAGTTAAAAGCATTGAAGAAGTAGATTTGTAGTCAAGATTTCATGCCAAGTGTCATCAAAAAGTATTCACTCAAGGGTTAATAATAATTATTTTTGATAATTAACTTTAATCTTTAGTTGTTTCATGATGTCTAATGGCTATATATTAAGTATATTTATATTATACACATCCTTATTATTAATATCATAACCCATACCATCCCTATGTTCCTTATCACTAGAAACATGATGATTTACATCATTATTATGATCCTCCTTAGTTCCAATAATATCACCCTTAACCTCCTTGTGTGTCCTATCATCCCCCTTGGTATCCTACCTATCCTCCTGGTCATACTTGGTAAGATCATGATTCCCCTAATCAATATAGCCATGTCCTAAATCAATCCATCTGTATCTTTATAAAAAACCTCTTGGGTTATGAGAGATACATGGTGTAGATTGATACACAAAAGGGGTATAGTTAAGAGGTTTCTACTCATATAATTATGAATGTAAGGAACTCATTGTAGTATTATAAAAGAGAATGGGCATCTACTATGAGGGAGAAATAATCAAGTCCAACTATTAATATGTTATATGTAAGTGGTCCAATTTTAATCATATAAGATAAGGTAATGGTATATGAGGAAAAGTAAGTCCAATTTTACCAAACTCATGTGCCCCCATACATTCCATATTAGTCCTTTATTTATCATCCCATCCTTCTTCAAAGGACCCAAAAAAGTGAGTTTCAAAACTTCTCATGTCCCTACCAAGTTCCTCAAGCCTTCCCTACTTGGAAGTTATTCAAGAGACTATGTCAAAGAAATAATAAGTGTGTGTTGATATGACTTAAATTTATATCTCAAATTAGACTTGGTAGGACCTTTTCCTTCTTAAACATTCTAAGGAAATTGGTGATCAGATTAGACGTAACTTTGAATCTCACCTAGTTAGAGATGTTGAACTTTAAAATGAACACTTATCTCATTCAATGGAAATATCAAAATTAATGAAATATTAGGATAAGGTGCCTTCATTCATTCCCCATGTTGAAACACATGTAATATAAGAAGCTCCTAGATCCAAGGGTCAAATTTGTAAATAAGTAGTGGATTCATGGGGAAATGGAGGTGAGTCAAACTTACACCAAGATGTTGAAGTTAAATAGAAATCTAAAACCATTAAATCCCCATCCTTCCCTCTTCATGAGTCCAAATAATTCCCATCATGGAGGTCAATTTAATAGAATATTTAAAATGTTAATGAGGCATTGGTTATCAAAAGTAATTAGTTTAATTAGAAGAATGAAGCATCCATAACACAACTAGATTTGTCCTATCTTCTAGAATTGTTTCAATAATCTCCCATTCCACTTCTTAAAAAGGATCATATCCTTCAAAAATCAAGTGAATAAGGTAAAGATGTGGTGAAAGTTGATGAGGATGACCTAAGTAAACTTGAGGAAGAGATTCCATTGGGACACCTCTTGGTGAGGAGAAACACACATTAGTCTTCAATAATGTAAGAGATGGTGAACTTCAAGAAGATCAAGGTAAGTAAGATCAGACCCAAGAAGAATTCATACCCATTAACTAAGGAGAAGATGACCTTGAATATTCTCTTGATGATATGAAAACTACTCTTTTTCATGACAATCATAAAGAGTATGTAAATGGGTCATTTTTTCAACTTCCATTAGTTTTAGAATAAGGAGAAAACCCTCATGAGGTTTTATTGGGTCAATAATGATACAAACTAACCTATCAATATCTTCATGAAGGTAGCCTTGATGCTATTCAAGTTAACCGAGTTGTTTTGATCGATGAGATAACATAAAATGATCTATTATGGGTGGAAAAAAGTTTCTTAGAGCTCCATGAACATGGTTAAGGAGGTAAAGTTTCAAAGTCTTTCTCAAGATATGTTATGCTTACTCCTACATCAGCTCCTATGAATCAACAAAGATCAAGTAAACTTGTTCTATATGAGGATTAGTAAAATGAATTTTTTAAGATCATAAGATTAGGTTAATTTATTTTAGAGGCATATCATGATCTAATTTAGATTAAAGAAGAAAGCCTCACCAAACAAGAGGAAGGAAGCCCTCTAACTATGTTATTCCAAGAGGCTGTCTCATTTAAAGGTGACTTGCTTGAGGTATTAAAACAAGGATATCAACCCCTTAATCTATTTGTAGATGTATTTTCACTCTTGAGTAATGAAACTAAACTTAAATGGTCTTGATTTTTCAAGGAGTAGGATTCATCTACCTTTGAAGTCAACTCTCCAATCATGCCACAAGAACCACCTTAAACTATCCACCTTGATCAAGAGTAGCCTATTGGTGAGACAAAAATCAAATTTTTCATACAAAGTACGTAATTTTTATATGAATATGAGTGGGTGTTATATTCACATATCCAAAATATATACTTGAATATCAAGTAAGGAGGTCACATTGCTATCCTAAGAGGCTATGAGATGTCAACATCTCTAGATGCAAGTGGAAGTTATCATCTCATGAATAATACCTTATTGGACTCCAGTCAACACATGATAATCTGACCTCATAATGCATGGTAATCATTTGATATTGGATGGGAAAGAATTTGTGTTTAAGTTAGGTATTTCTAGTAGGTTGGTGTCTTGCTTTCAATAAGTTTTTCAACATAACTATGGTGTGTTAGTGTCCTTAGTTGCTTTATTGTATTATCTTGTTACTCTCATAGGTGTTTAGGTGTTGATTTATTATTATATGACTTGTTGTGTTTCCTTTATTTATTTTTATGTCTTATGAGTTGTTACAATCCTGAAGGTCTACAGGTTATTAGTCATGAAATGTTAGCTCAGCCAAAGAAGTCTCTCATCTGAACCATGATTATCATGAATGAAATAGTTGGTTATTTTGACCAGCAGGTTGGTAAACCCCTTTGAGTCACCAAATATGATAATTTGGCCTCCCATACTAAATTTAAACTCCTATAATTAAAAAAAAATCATGAAAAACCCTCCAATCTTATAAATAGTGTTATTAACCTTGTCATTATCTTCACATGGTCTCATAAGCCTTCTAGCATTTCTCAAATTCTCATTGTACCATGGGTTGATTGAGGGGTCATCATATGATAACATGTTTTGAGTCTTTAGGTGACATGTTAAGTTGTCATGGTGGTACTCTAGTGAGTGGAGGAGTGTAAAAGGTCTTTTTAATCCTAGAGAATGGTCATTTCCTTGTTTGATAATGTTAAGGTTTCATAGTAGAAACTATGGTAATTTAGAGAGTTCAAGTTTTCTTGTTTTCATGGTTTTAGGCTTGTTTTAACCACTTATTAAGGAGGGACATTGATATCAAGATGAGGAGAGTGTCTAAGTCATGTATGGGTCTTAACATGAGATCCAAGGAATATCTAAGGTTATCTTTTAGGGTCTACTTAATCAAGACTTTTTCAAGCTTTAATTATCCCTCAAAGTCATCATGTACCCTTTAAACATGTCATATAAGATAAATTTTTAGGTATAAATTCCTTTAGAGGATTTATTTTTAGGTGTGAAATTCAAATGAGGAGTCTTAAAGGGTCTCATTGCCACCCTAAAATCATGACAAGGTGTTTCTATACATAAAGGGATCCTTTTAGAAGTCAAACACATTTCTTATCTATAAAAAGGTCCCCAAACATGTGAAAATGTGACTTCTCAACTTCCCCAGTCATACCTTATGTTTTTAAGTGTTATTATATCTCTATTTCCCCTCCTCTCATCCTCCAATGATCTTTCAAGGAACTAAAGCATGAAAAAATGCAAAAAATAAGGGGTTTTGCATGTGTTTTAGGCTTGTAAAAACCTATACAAATATGTCATAATTAGAGGAGGTCATAAATATATAGAGGGAACTCAATTCATATATCATTTGAGATAATATGGGATTTTTGAGCCAAGAAGAGATAAAAACTTATCCCTTTATTACATCGAGCTCTTAAGTAGCTCATAAGAGCCAGTCAGGTTTGTGAATGGTATGGATAGGAGAGAGAAGGTGACGATCCAATATTTTTGGTAGAGGAAGGGGGTATCATGAAATTTTCATTCTTGGCATTATTTTGTATATACATGACCTATAATATATGAGCAATAGTTAATAATCTAAGTAGTTAAAGTTGTCATCATCTATGTAGGGGTCAACTTTAAAATAATTTTAGCACATTATCTAAATGGTTTTATGAATAAATGTTTTCATGTGTCTTATGTGGGTTTAAATATTAAATTTACATGATTATATACTATTATTTTACATGTTTGAGCCCTAAAGAGCAAGGAAACATCCATGTTATCACGTTTACAGGTTGTAGGTAGTGTTTCTCCATATTACAGAGCCTTTAATGCATGAAAATGGAAGTGAATGATGGTTTTAGGATATATGATGGGTTATAAAAGTCATTAAAGTTTTCATTATCTTATATAAACACTCATTTCAATCATAAAATTAAATAAGTTCTTCAATGTCCTATTTATAGGGTGACTACCATTCATATAATGCAATCTCCTTTGCAAAGTTAAAGTAGGGTAGCTGTAGAGACTCATTAGATTTTTTTAGAGGAATACATGTACTTAACCTCTTAGTAATACTATATGATATTTACATCATTCCCCCTAATACCCTATACTTATGATCCATTCCCATCCTTAATCCCTTGAGAGATAAGCCCTCATTTAGGCACCTATAAACCTATTGTGCAAACTAAGCAAATGAAGGAATATTGGGACGTGGTCTTGAAAACATTTAAGATACTTAAGGAGAGTCATGAGTACCTATGAATAGTATGGAATATGGAGATAGTAGGGTCTAATAATAATCAACCCTCTAACTCTTGCGAAAAAGATAATCTCAATCAAGACTACAATATAAAGAGGATTGTGACTGCATATTCAAAGAGAAATTGATGATTTAATGAGATTTAAAGGTTTATAGGGTTATAAATATAACTTATAGGTAATAAAAATTAAATTAACCCATGAAAAAAATTTAATATCAAATCCCTCCTCTCAAATGAAACACTCATAGTAAAAAAGGCCTAGAACCACCACCAACATGCCTGACTATAGAAATAAGGCAGGTTGAGAATAGAAGCCCATTTTAAGGATCCTTAAAGGTGTATGCTGTGAAAATGGGTTGAAAATACATGTAATAAATGATATATGTTGTTAATGATAAATAATTTTCCATGAAGAAGAGACTAACCACAGTTAAAATATATGACTGTCACCTACAGGCAGGGTCATTAGTAATAAGGTGAAGTGTTAATAACCCTACATAATGGTGAAGTGAGAGATAGAAATATAGTATCCTAATTTTTTTTATAAGGATCTCAGTCTTCTTATAATTATTTTTTCCTCTAGAGTAAAAAGATCCTTGATAATTAATTAGGCATAGTAGTCCTAAACTAGCATGTACATGTATGTTCATAGAAATTGGGCATAAATTGCATATTCAAGAGTGTTTGAGGTCTGAAATCATCATAGGGGGAAGTGAAAAATACATTAAAATGGTTCCCAATATGATAATAATCTCAATTTAAGGAAATAAGGCATTAAACTAAGCCATTGGAGTTTCACATATGTGGTTATTCATGAACCTTGAGCAAGAGTACAAGAGGGAATAAAAAGAATAGAATCCATGGAGGCCTGATCCAAAATATGTTACTAGTCCATGAGAGTATAATACATAAGGATTAAAATTACATCAAAATTATATAGATATATGATAGACTTCTTAGGTCTCCAATACCAACTATCAAGCACTCAAGTTGGGTAGTGGTACTCAAGGTAGACCTAAGAGAGATAGGGGTAGAGATGGTGGTCTAAGCAACTGAGGGAAAGAAAACATGTGAATATAGATGGAGAATGGTGATATGGTGACATTGGATTTAGAAATTCACTTATAGGTGTCTTAGACTTAGTTCAATCATTTAAGGCCTAAAACCATCCTTAGGTCCCAAAATCTCAACCTCTTCTTTGTGGCATATCCAAATCCCCATAGAAAACTTAAGGCCATGAGAATGTGTGGGGTGATGATAAATACCATAAGGAGAACGTTTCAAATATGAGGAGGGAAAGTGTCAAGTTTTGTCTCAATACCTCTCTCTAACTATACTACCTCACTCTACCATGTCAAATTTACAACACCCATACTCATATCTTACATGGTAGGATCACTGAGACCCAGTAATATTAAATGGAATTAAATACTCTTATGTAATTAATATCCATGGAAGGAAGAGTTGCATTAAGGATCCCATATCTATGGATAATCCTTAACACTATAACCTACATATAACTCCTAGTAAAGAGATCAAAGGCCACCAAATTTTGCTCAGTACCCACCATACAAGTTGCATGGGACTAGGATAAGTTTAGGAGGTTTTAAGGGTAATATCGACTCAATATGAATGGAAAAATGTTTTTGGTTTGAGGCCTATACTTTACCAACCATATTTAAGATGGTAAGCCACTAAAACCCTTCATCAACCCTAATAAAGACCCAATAAAGGTAAACTTGAGATATTTTCACTCAAATTCCATAAATTTGTCCTAAAGGCACCTATAACTTGTGATGAACTATGAGGTCATGTTTATGGCATTAGTCTATATGGACAGGTTTACAGATTCCCCAGAAACACTATTTTTCCAAGGTTTAGTGATAATTTTAGGGTACATAACATTATGAATATTTAAAAATAATGGATTAGGCTAGCTTGATGTAGTTTTAACCTTTTAAAATCACCAACCACTCTCAATTAATCCAAGAAATTCTCCTATAGGTCTACACCAAATAAGCTATCCATAATAACTAATAGAAGGTGACCTAGTCACCTAGATGGGAAAATTTTCATGTGTATAATATTCGAAAAGAACATATCATGATGAAACGTGTTTATTAATATCTAGTTAATTCTCATTTACCTATTCTAAATGTTATATTCAAGTTTCATGACCACCTAAGCAACAAGCATTAAGTGATTAGGCCTAATTGCCTAGTGGGATTAATTTTTCAACTAAAGAAGGAGATTATTTGTGTAGAGGGTTTCCTAGGGAGTAAACAAAATTAATAAAAAAAACCATGTAAATACCTCAAAAATCCAATTAAGCACACTTATCATGGCTATTATGGAGGATTGGGGTAGTTTGTTAAGCCTAGTCAACATGTACAAGGGGAAGAATGGTACTTAATGATCCATGAAGGATATTTAGAGTATGATGCAAACATTGTAACTATAATGAGGAGAGGGAATAGTCCAAAATGTCATGAAAATTATATTTATGGGGACAAATAGGATTTAAATATCCTCCACCACTCCACTTTAATGCCAAAAAATGCTCACTGAAGACAACCCACCATTAAGGCAACACATGGAGTTGTTATTGATTCTTAGAACTGATGATAAAGTGAATAAGGATCATTAATGACATACACATGCCAATTTCAAATTATATTTACCTCTCTCATCTTATTTTATCTTATAAACTCAGGATAAAATGCCATTGTAATCATCCCTTGGTTAGGTATGATGAAACTCTACCCAAAATTTAACTTCAAACCTTTTTGAATCAATGAATAAGGGATATTTCATATTTTATTACTATATTAGTGTGTGATATACTTTTTTAATTGAATAAGTGATAAATTTTCATTCTCTTTTGTAGGTCTTTGCCCTCACCTAGTATTAGGATGTTATTCTATGCAGGTCATGTGATGTGGTGAAGTATTGATGACTATGTTTGAAGATTAATCTGGTTGATAGTTACTGGAATAGACCTATTATCCATTACCATAAAGTTGTATAAATTCACCATAGACTTCACATGAATTAATTATGTTTAGGATCTCATTTGAAAACTTTTTTTATTCATTATTCCTTGCTTGATTCACAAAGTGTTGATTAAGGATCAACTAGAGTGGATAAGTCAATATTGGTTCATCACCTCCTCTTAGCTTAGATTTTAGTTCATGTTTCTCTTTCCCTTTTCACCCCAAAAAGTTATTGGTATTAAAAATTGGACTCAATTGATGCACCAATGGATATATCACATTAAACTAGAGGTTTAAGCCTCTTATAGGTCACCTAAAACCTTTGGACTAATCGCATGTTACCCTAAACTTGGAGAGGTCTAACCATCTTCTCCTAAGGGTGAAATTTGGTGAGTTAATAATGATTCTTACTAGGAAATAATCCTTAGTATTTAAAGAATCTATAATATTTGATTTCATAAGAATAAAAATCATTAGCTACAAGTCATTACTAAGAACAATGTAGAATTTAGAGGTACTAAATTCAATATCAAGAAATGATATACTAATCCATAATTCATTAGAAGACCATACAACTGTGATATCAAGTGATTAACTCATTTTATTTAAATTCACACATAGTAATTTATATTTTCATAAGGTTAGAACTACTAAATGGAAAGATTTTTTAGTTTGTTTTGAGGGATAGGTAGTGTGGGCATTGCTCTACTACTAACCAAGTATTTATATTCCCAATAGAGATATCCTTGGTCCCTTCGAATGTCCTTTCTCCACTACCAACCAGGCCAAAAATCATGTGGTGTAGGTTTCTAAGATGACCCTTTTGAGGATAATTTTAGATTTTACATTTTAACTCGATTCTTTTGAAATAATATTTTTACATTTCATCCATAGAGGGTTGGGGAACAAGCCATGGGTAAAAAGAAACAATCAAGTTCATGATAATTTAAGACAAATTAGAATTGAAACATTTTGTAATTTTATTTAGAAATTTATTTAAGTGCATTATATGGATTCAAACATGAAAATAGTTGTTCTAAAAATCACAAGTTATGTTAAAAATCATTGACCTCTATCATTAATGAAATAAACAAAGCAATAACAATAGTTTACATAAGATTTTTGAGTAAGATTACAAATAGGCCCTTTGAGTGCCATCTTTATTGTTTTTACAACAATCATTCATTTCATTTTATTGATTAACAAGGGGGACCATAGGGAATTTTTTCTGGGACAAACCCAATAAGGAATAAAAATAGAAAATAAACAAAAGAAACCCTAATTAACAACAAGGGATAAGAAGGAAGTAAAAAAATAAAATAAGGAAGGGAAAATAAATTATTTACAAAATTTCTTATAGGAAAGAGCATGCCTAAATTTATTTAGACAATTGATTATTAAGTATTTTTATAAGGATATAGGGCACACCTAGTTTATTCTATATTTCCATTTATGATGGAAAACACAATCTCATAAATATTTATCAGTGTACTTCTCATGTAACTCAAGAAAACTAAGAGTATATAATTATACATCATATTTGTATCTAGATTGTATAAATCATGAGGGATAGGGTTTAAAAAATAACTTATCCCATACATTATACAATAATGAGGGATAGGGTTGGGTACTCATACATACCAATCTGATTGGAAGATTCCACCTAAAAGTGGCATGTTTTTGTTGGCAACTATTAAATGAACCACTTGATAGCCTCTCATTGATGCATATGAATACTTGAATAACATCCCATTTTTTATCCTTATAATCCATAATACATGAGAATGGTTTAGTTCCTTACCATATCATATACATTCTATTCATCAGTGGCTAAAGTATGTGGAGAGATGGGTTGAATCAGATAACCCTTAGCTTGCATCTCCATTTGCATGATTTTTTCATTCATGTCATTATATGCTTAAATTATCATTACCAAATTAGTTTCATCTTATAATGTGAGTAAATTTTGAGTACTATCAACTAATTTGTAGGTGAGGTTGAACTAAATAAAAATATCATCAATTTTGAATTTTTATGATGCATTCTCCTTAGATGGATAGCCTCTTTCTTCTTTGTTACCTTCTACTTCGTTCCCTACTATTGATGTAGGGAAAGTCTCATTACCACCATATAGATGTTGACCATCTTGGATAAGTATATTAAATTTAGTATTAATAGTTGAGTGTAAGATTATTTTAGATGAATAATATGCATCTTCCTCATCCAATATCTTAAACTCCTCCAATTGTTCTTCTCGCTGATCACAAGAGATGTCCATTTGTTCATTTTTTGTCAATATCTTCTCATCAATTTTATTTTCAGCCATCAATATCCCTTTTAAAATTGCTTCTTTTTTATCTCTAGAGTCATCACCATTAATGTTATAGCCTTCAAATAATGGATCACACTTAAAATATGGAATGTCCTCATCATGCATGATCAACTCTGCACTATCATTACATTTGTATTCATAGACATCAAATGGTGCATTAGGTTATGAAACTTCATATCTCAGATTACACAATTACCCTTAGTTATTTCCTATAAAAAATATTATTTAACTAGCAAAAACACCTAAAGCTATTGAATCACTAAAATTATAAAAAATGGCATGTTGATTTTTCATAGAATTAATTGGGTTATACACATTAAATAAATAAATAGGAATCTCCTTTGTTAGTGGGAGGTTTGTCTAGAAAAAGGCTCAGGGTAATGCTTTATTTTCAAGTGAATATTAGTCCATGGGACAAATTGTGGGCATACTAATTAAAGGACATCATGCACAAGTACCCTAAATCATTAATTGTTTCTCCACATTGATATACTCTTGGTAGACTAACACTAATAAGTTTAGAGAATAGGGGTTCATATTAATGAACATGGAATTTAGAGTATCCAAAGTTTGGAGATATAATGTGATTGTTTCATCCTTTATTTATAGGATATGATCCATATGCCTATTGTGTAGTTGATGGAATATATGGTTGAATACACTAATTAACTCATTGGGACCTTTATGGATTATGTAAAATTTGTAGAATAAGATATAAGGGTCAATGGGAACACTAAAATGGTTAAGGAGTAGGTTATCAAAGATGTTCCATGTTATGATGCACCCGTATGGTAGACCAATATACCAACAATAAGTAGTTTAATCTAATGAAAAGGGGAATAGGAAACATGCCATAATCTCATGTTTAATCAAATATTTGATAAGGGCTTCTCTAAAATCTTAGATGTGTTCTTTTATAGTTGAAATCCCACCAAAGATACAATTTACACAAAATAAATGGGGGTGCTTGGGAAAGTCATAGGAAGGTCTTGGAATGTCCATAACACAAATACATTTTCCTATCCAAGATAAAACCATTGGAAGACAATGATAAAATCTTTTCTAATATGAGAACCTAAAAAAACTAGGATAAGCTATTATAGACAAAATAAAAATCTTAAATACACCATTGAAGCCCTCCTTCTAGTTGTAATTTATTATGTGGTCTTTTGAAACATAAACTTAGGTGGGGGTTTTTAGGACTTATCTCTCTTGAAAGGAGATTGATGTGAGAAAATCTACACAAGGTCTTAGTTATAAGTTCTTGGTATATAAGATAACCCAGTCAACTCGTTGTGACCATACCATGTCAAGTATCTTTGGTGTGTATTTTAGGTAGATCAATATGCATTAATAATAAATAGCTTACACATAGAGAGTGAAAAAAAATATTTATCTATGAATAAACAACTAATTTGAAATTAAAATGTCTATTTCTTATAAGTTCAATAATGCATAAATGAGTAATAGATAAGTGCATGTAATAAAGATAAACAATAAAATCATACTGAAACTCAAAAACTAAACTAATATAGACTAATAAAATAATTAAAAAAAGGAAAAAGAGAAAAAGGCAAGGAAAAATAGAAAAATAGAATATTATCTAATGTTATTAAACCTATTTCTATTGAGAAAATGAACCTTTGAGTAACTATTCCCTAGTTGAGCCATACCTAACACATCTCTAACTAAGGATGATGCAAGAGTATATGGAATGAAGTAGTAGAGTGAAAGAGGAATAATGGCTCGCCATATACATGCACAGACCATATTTATAAAATGGAAAATCTTTCAAACAAATATGTTTCTATTAAGGATCATTTTTTATTCATCAAATGCTTAATGAGCTACAGACTCAGCTTTCAAATAGCCTCAACTTGGAAAACTAATCTAGAAAATAGGTAAATGCATGAAAGAAAATTGATTGGTCCACTAATATAAGTTATAATCTAAAAGATCTAGCCATGCATAGTCTCCTCTAATCTTAAAAAGAACATCCTAAGCATAACCCTCTTAGTCCTAAAAATACCAGCCCTTATTACTTCAAAGAGTCAATCTTATATAGGCATGTAGGCCTGAGAAGTTCAAACTCATTTTAATTTTATCACAATGGGGTAGTTACAAACATTAATTACTAATTGAGGGAATGTGGTTGAGCAAGTGGCTCGAAATCTCTAATAGATTGAACGCATACCTAGGTTTTGGATAGTTAAACCATGCCTCAGTTGTATTTTGGTAGCTGAAGGAAGTTGGGATTGTATTAGGACCACTAGCCACCCATGATTTTGTGCAATCAATTGCCTTGCCTCTTTAAGGTTGAATTTATCTTTTATGCCCTATGTTTTATGCCAATTTGCATTCCATACTCATTATTCAAACCATATTCATAATTTAGTTGGACTACAATTTGATTTAACATTTTAGGGTTATGGTGTGTAATCCTTTTGTTGTTAAAAGGTCTAAGTATATTAATTAAGGGAATAAATATACAATAAATACAACCACTAATTTATAGTAAAATTGACCTAGTTTGGCCTTTCTAAAAGTAGTAATAATTTATGACAAGTACTTAGCTAAAAATTGACTAAGATGGGATATTTGGAGGTTGTAAACTAGGATAAAAGCTAATTTGAGTGTCACAATCAAGATCTAAATGTCAAAACCATTCTTATATACTAGTTCCCTAATTGGATAGTAGTATAAATTCCACTTGTTTCCTTATTTTGGTATTAGTTTCCTCTATGTAAAATTGTTTAAATATTCTAAGTATACCTATGTCAGAGTCTGTCAAGCCTTTTTCTATGTGCATTAGTTTAGATTCCCTATTGATGACCTATTTTGACTAAATTTACATGTAATCCTTAGAATTACATGTTTTTAGGGCATATAATTGACACAAATATCAAATTTTGATGTTAGTGGGGTGGTTTGGAAATCCTCAACACCCCACTATGATGAGATTTTCCTACATACCAATACTCTGACAAAGGATCAAGCTAGATGTAGTTCTCCCCACCTAGGTATTGGTGCAAGTGAAAGTTAAGATAGTATGAATGCCAATTTGAGTACTTTTGAGTGGTGATTGAGATTTAAAATTTAATTATTCTAAGATTGGGATGGTTTTATATGGTTGTAAGTAGAAGTATGATAGAATAGGAATTGATAACCTTCATTATGCACAACTTCTTCTGAGATAGTTTGTGTTATTTTCATTTGATTTCCATATAGTGAATAATGGGATAAAAGTCATGTATATATACTATTCTATAGCTTTTGTGTGTATTAAAAATGGTCTAATTTGACCCTAGGTGATTATTATTTTGATTCATTAGTGGCTAAAGGTAGGAAAATAACAATAGCACCCAAATTGGGACACTAGCACCATAGGCACTACTATCCAAATTATGGAGCTAGTGTCTAGGTGGTAAAACCTAAGGTACTAAGGGACATGATACTAAAGTGAGGGTATAGGACTGATTTATGTATGTCTAATGATGTTATGCCCCCCATGAAGGCTAGATAAGTGTCTAAATAGGCCCTAATATAGGTCTATGGCTAATATTGGGATGGGTAGTCTCAAGTAACACTATCAACACTCAAGTGTCATTCTTAAATGATTAGGTGTGCCTCCCCCTCATATTCTAGAAATAAATTAAAGTGAAATGAATAAGATAAAGGAAAAATAAGAATACTTACCTAAGAGGCAAAGCCTATGAATTTGGATTTGAGTATGTGAAACAACTATATTGCATGTTTGATAAATTAAACATGTCTAGATAAGTCTTTAGTTAAGATATATAAAAATCAAAGACAAAATTAAGTAAAATAATAAGAGAGATTAAATGAATGAATACACTTCATTAGGTGTGCAAACCAATTCATAAACATAGTGACAACTTATGTGGGTACATGTAGATAGTGATTAGTTAGTGAATAACATGGATTAAGCTAATGGATTTCTCAATACCCATGTTTGTGTGGCTTAATAAATCAATCCAATTCGTAATCCATGATTTCCCACCCCTACTTGGTGGATCATGACCTATGAATATCTTTGATTGGACTGATGATGTGTCTAACCCTCTCATGTAGGTGGCTCAAGAACTCAATTAGAGTATGAATCCATCATTACCTACCCATGTGTATTAGATGTATCTAAATTGAAACTACATGATGTAATTTAACTATGTAAATTGGCTCTAGGCCACTTGGGAATATTAGGCATCTCTAGGCCACTTGAGAATGCCAACCACTATAGATGGAGTAAGGCATCAATATGGTGTGTAACTTGGAACATGATATCTAGTGTGTAAAATATAGACAATGTCATGGAGTTTATAATTTTATCTAATTAATTGGTACATATGTGAGAAGAGGGAAACAATGTACCACACACATGCCCCCAAATCTAATATCTGAGTATATGGATTCTAGATTGAGTTGTAATAATCTATATTTGAGTATATGAACTGAAATAAGAATGATCATGATATACATGATGCCCATAATTTTATAAAATTAGTATGAAACCATTTTAAATTGAACCAAAATTAGTAATATGTAATTAAAACCTATGTAAACTTGGAATGTACCTATTGTACTTTTCCATCCAAACTAGAATTTCCTAAAACTAGATGTTGGATAGTAGTACCATATCTTAGACAATAGTGTTGGTGGTACTAGTTTTTGGAAACAAAACCAATGATAAGGGGGGTGAATTGGTGTACAAAATTTTATTTCAATTCTATTTATCATTCATTAATAATTCAAACTAATGTAGAGATATAACAATGCATAATCAATCATTCATATGAGCATGAAACATGAACATAACACAAAAACACATGATATACATGGAAAACCCTCATTGGGAATAAAACCAACTAAAAAAAAACTTATAATATATCATTATAATCAATTAATTAATATTTAGTGAGGCACTAACCCCATAAGGAGTATTAACCCCTCACTAGTGAAGAACCAACTCAACTAGACTGTTATCAAACACCAACTTGTAAGGAGGCACCAATCCCCTAGATGACTCAGAACCAAATCATCCACATAGAACATTTTATCACCTTTTTAGGAATTTTTATCTCTCAACTGATGATGACCACATTATTTTTCTCTTTACACTCTTTCATCTCCTTTATGTAGCCTATTAGACCTCTTTGCTCAACTAGCCCTTTTCTTGGTAAAATTAGGCCATAGAACCTTATTCATCATGTATAGAAATACTATAATAAATTAATTAAATATTAAACACACATATTTTATGGTATTATATCCTTATACCTAGTTTCCAAATTTTTATTTCATTCATTCATTCCTTCAATATTCTAACTAGTCAAATTAGACATATTAGACCTTTTTATACTTGAATCTTGCTCTCACCACCTTAGTCAAACACAAACATATCCATATTTGGATCATAGTTTTAATATATCATAGAAAAATGTTTCAAAAAATAAACAACCATTACATAGGCCGATCACCACCCATAAGGACCAAAACCACCATTAGGCATAATAGAGACCTAATGCACATGTTTCACCTTGACCACCTTGGAACATCTTGAGCCTATAAAAATGGATGAAACAATTAAAAAAAATTAAATTATACCCATTATAATCTCACCTTATTTCACCAACACCATTTATCTCATTTTACTCCTTAAACCACAAGATTAGGTCTACTCACAATTAGGCCTTCTCACTGCTAGAAAGTCTACATTAAATATCTCAAGCTTACACTCAACTTTACCATATAAATATATCATAAATAAATTTTATGTAGCCTCACGAAATCAAGGTCATCACCATTTCCATTATACTTCACCAAATACGGAAAAATACGTCAAATAGACCACTTTCATATGCTCACTCAGA
>JARHVA010003140.1:1282500-1547500 GCA_037957365.1 Torreya grandis | reverse complement strand
CATCCTCATTTATTATCTTAAATATTATAACCATATATATACTTACATCCTTAAAATATTCCATTTCAAACTTATTTAACATCTCTTTTATATACTTGACCTGTGAAATGAACATACCTTTTTTAGATTAACTAATTTGAAGTCCAATAAAGAAGGATAGTCCTCCAAACATATACATTTCAAATTATGACTTCATCACCTCTAAAAATGAATTGGTCATTTTCTTATTAGTTCCACCAAATATTATATCATCCACATAGACCACTACTATCAACTGATGGTCATTTTCAATTTTGATATGTATGTTAATATTTGCAACTCCTGTCTTAAACCCTTAGTCCAAAGGACACTTGTCTAGTCTAGCATACCAAGCTTTAGGTGCTTGTTTCAGACCTTAAAGATCCTTCTTGAACCTGTAAACATATTCCTTGTTATCAATCCATATAAAACCCTTAGGTTACTCTATGTACACTTCTTCCTTCAACTTCCCATTTAGGAAAACTAACTTGACATCCATATGGTATATCTTAAAGAATTTGAAACTTATATAGGAAATAAATAGCCTAATATAGTATAACCTTGCTAATAGAGGAAAGGCTTCCTTAAAGTCCACTCCTTTTTGAGAATATCCCTTACATACTAGTCTAGCCTTGTTTTTGGTGACTTCTCCATTCTCATTCAACTTGTTTTTGAATACCCATCTTGTATAGATATTTTTGAATTTAGGCCTAGGTAATAAATCCCAAGTCTTATTATTCTCAATTTGATTTAACTCCTCATTCATGGAATCTATCCAAAACCTATCTTCACTTGATTCTATCTATCTTCTAGTTTCAAATTTAGATAGTAAGGCAATATCTTCTTGATTAACATTACTCACCATTCTTATTCTTATCTTTATGCCTACACTTTTGTTGCTAATGATCAAAGATTTAGGATGATCCTATTAATTTTTACTAAAATGACCTTTTGAGTCCTTTCTCTCAATTTATTCTTCATCCCCATCTATCTTTATTTCTCCTTCATCATTCTTTGACTGAGAATATGATTTATTTATCTCATCAATCTTCACATTTGTGCTCCCTACTATATTTTTCAACCTCTTATTATAGAATATATAAGTAATACTAACTGATTAATATCTCAATAAAATACCTTCATCATAACTTGAGTCAAACTTTCCTAAGTCCCCATCATCTTTATTGATATAACACTTACTTCTAAACACTTTGAAATGCTCAAAACTAGTAGGTCTACCATTCCACAATTCATATGGAGTCTTATCACCATTGATCCTAATTTTTCGTCTATTAAAAGTGTAAATTATAGTACCCAAAACTTCTCTTCAATAGCCATTAGATAATTTTGATTTATTAAACATGGCCCTTGCCATTTATTGGACTATTTTATTATTCATTTCAACTACCATATTATATTGAGGTGTTTTAGTAGCTAATAACTATATACTTATTCCATTTACCTCAAAAAACTCATCAAATTCATTTGACCAAAACTCTCCTCCTTTGTCAAACCTAAGAAACTTGATTTTCACATTCATCTAATTTTAAACCAAATCCTTGAAATTTTTGAGCTTACCTATAGCTTTTGACTTCTCTTTTGAGAATAATACCCAAGTCATTCTTTTGAAGTCATTTGTAGGCAACATGAAGTATCTATCACCTTGAAATGATTAAATCCTTGTAAGACCACATAAATCAGTATGAAATAGTTATAAAGATCTAGTAGTAGATTATTCTTTAGACTTGAATCTCCTCCTAGTCTGCTTACCATGTTGACATGCCTTGTAAGGAACATCTATAGGTTTTGAATTTTTTGGCATGTTATTCATGGACCCCTTGGAGCTAACATTGACTATATTGTCAAAGTCATTATAAGCTAACCTCATATGCCATATCCAAATTTCGTCTACCTTTCTCATAAAACACTTCTCTTTTGTGATCTCATTTAATACATATATATTGTTTTTTTAAGCATGAAATATATTGAGAGGGGGGGTGAACTAGTATATTATATATCTTTTACTTAATCAAATTCCTTATATTTAACCACTTAACCACACAATCAATATATGTAATAAAACTAAAATAATTGTATGCACCACACAAGAGAGAGAGAGAGAGAGAGACCAGATTTTTATGTGGAAACCCAAAGTGGGAAAAACCATGAAGAACAATCTCAAGTATATGAATGAGAACAAACTCAAATTAAATTTTTTTCAAGCACTAACTTTTAGGACCACCAACCCCTTTGCTAAGTATCAACACAAACTATTTGTGAGCACCAACCCACAAGATCACCAACCCCTTTACAAAGATTTGTGAGCATGAACCCACAGGAGCACCAAGCCCTCTTCTGTATAAAACATAGCTATCTTTCAATGTTTCTTACTCAAAAAATGATATAAATATACAATATATCCTACTTTTCTCTCTTCAAAAATAAATACAAACCATGCACTATCTTGCATATTACAAATGGCTTCTCAAGCCTTATTTATAGATTTTTGAATGACCTTTGGAATTTACTCTTTGTGACCCTTCAAACCTCACGGAAAATGGTGCCAAGCTTTCATGACCCTTTATATCATTTCATTTGAAAAGTCATATGATGACCCTTGATAAGCAAATTCATCATTTCCTCTTTTGTCTTTATCTCGGTGAGTTTTCATATTCCTCAAAGTGTCCCTTCATGGGAAAATGCACCATACCTCTTTTGTCTTCACATGGTGACTCTTGGAATTCCTCAAGATTACTCTTCATGAGAAAATGTGTCCCATTCCTCTTGCATCTTTTACCTCATGAATCTTTGACTTCTCCATGGGCCCTCTTTTGACTTATATGCAACCAAAAATATATTCATTAATATTAAATAAATATTAACACACATTAGCCAAGATAACTAATAATGCTAGACCTTTGACATCAATGAAAATATTTCCAATAATCTCCCCCTTTGTCATTGATGACAACCTCAAAATGAAATTGCCACATCTTAAAACTTGCACATATTGTCATCTAAAAAATATACAGTAACTCCCCCTTATTGTAGCAACTTGTACCTATTCCCTGTACCTATTTATACATGTGTACTTGTAACTATTATTCTCCCCCTTTGACATCAATGGCAAAGGGCATACCTGAAGCTAATAATTAGCTCTCCCTCAATTGATGTTGAACCTCAATAGAAAGAATTAAAACAAATTACTCCCAACTTCTCTCACAGATACTCAAATATGTCTTTTGGTAGTGTTTTTGTGAAAATATCTACAATCTACTCTATAGTTCTAATATCCTCCATCTTAACCTATTGATCTACAACCTACTCTCTCAAGAAGTGATACCTAATGGGAATATGTTTTGTTCTTAAATGCAGCACTAGATTCTTCAAAATATTAATAGCACTTGTGTTATCACAAAAAAATAAAAATAGGTTCATCATACTTTACCTTTGTATCTTCCAAAGTTTTCTTCATCCAAATCACCTGAGTACAACATAATACCACTATGATATATTCTACTTCAGCTATAGAAATTGATATTGAATTATGCTTCTTACTTAGCCATGATACTAAGCTATCACTAAGGAAGAAATCTCCTCTACTTGTACTCTTTTTGTCATCCAAGAACCATACACAATCTGAATCTGTATAAGCAACCAAAGTGAAATCTTTATCAGTGGGATACCAAAATCCATAATCTAATGTCCCCTTATATATCTAAATATTCTCTTCACCAACTAAACATGACTATCTTTTAGAGTTGACTAATATCTTGTAACCATACCTATTGCATGCATGATATTTGGCCTTCATGCTGTTAAATATAAAAGACTACCAATCATAGATCTATATAAATATTTATCTATAATAGGTAAATATTCATCCTCGCTCACCTTATTTCCTATACACATTGGTGTGCCAACTAGTGCACAATCCTCAAAACCAAATTTATTCAACATTTCCTTGGCATATTTACTTTGAGATATGAAAATTCCTTTATCTAATTGAAATATTTTCAATCCTAAGAAAATTGACAATTATCCAAGCATAGACATCTCAAATTATTTTTACATATTATCAAAATATTCTTTTGTCATATTTTCAACATTTACTCATAAAATGATGTCATCAACATATACCACAACAATCAATTAATGCTCACCTTATATTTTGATGTAGAGATTACTATCAACAAATCCTCTCTTGAAACCTTAATCTTATAAGTACTTATGAAGTCTTGCATACCAAGCTCTGGGAGCTTGTTTAATTCCATACAATGCTCTCTTCAATATGCATACATGGCTACTAATATTTTAGAGAAAAAATCCCTCAGGCTATTCAATGTAGACTTCTTCTAGATTCCCATTTAGGAAGGTAGATTTGACATCCATCTAAAACACTTTGAAATTTTTAAACATTGCATATGCAAGAAACATTCTAATAGCCTCTAACATTGCCACTAGTGCAAAATTTTATTCAAAATCTATTCCCTCAATCTGAGCATATCCTTTACATACTAATCTTGCTTTATTTTTGGTCACTTCTCTATTTACTTTCAACTTATTTCTATAAACCCATTTTTTCCTATCACATTGTGATCTTTTGGTCTAGGCACCAATTCCCAAGTATCATTATTTTCTTTTTGATTTAATTCTTCATCCATAGCCTTAACCCAATTCTTATCATGTCTAGCTTTTGAAAAAAGTTCTAGGCTGAATTTTGGATAGCAAAGATAAATTAACTTGCTCATATTATCTTACCATCATTCTTCTAGTGTGAATTCCTTCATTTATGTCCCTGATGATGTCATTTTCATTATGATTCCTCTAAACATATTTGTATAGAGTTTTGGTGTATTTTTTATCCTTCTTATCTTCATATAATTCTTCAAAATCTTCCTCTTCAATGATTTTAGGAATGTCTACTGGATCACTAATTCTTTATGTTCCATCTTCTTCTATCCTGACACTTGCACTTTCAAAAAAATTATTGTGTATTTTATTGTAACATTTATAATCTTTAATTTTTCAAGAATAACCAAGAAATATACCTTCATCTCCTATGGATTTAAACTTACCAATTTTTTCATCAATTCTCTTTATGAAGCATTTGATATCAAAAAATATAAAATAATCAAATGTTACTAGTTTGTCTTTCCATAGCTCATAAGGAGTCTTGTCACTATTGACTCTCAATAATGATTTATTCTAAATATGCACTACTTTAGCAACTACCTCTCTCCAATATTTCTCTACTATCTTGGATTCATTTAGCATTGTCTTTGCCATCTCCTGAACTATTCTATTTTTCTATTCAACTACTCCATTTTGTTGTGGAGTTCTAGCTACTAAATAATGTCTCTTTATTCTATGATATTCACAAAACTCAATAAATTGATCTAACATGAATTATCCTCTTTGACCTGATCTTAGACACTTAATCTTCAAACTAGTTTCATTCTCAACTAATGCTTTGAATGATTTGAAATGTCTAAAATATTATAGAATTTTATTTAAAAACATTACCTAAGTCATGTGTGAAAAATCGTAAATAAGCAATATGAAATATTTATCACCTTGAGTACTTTGAGATCTCATAGGTCCACATAGAGTAGTGTGAAAAAGCTCTAACATCTGAGTGGTTGAGTACTCTTTCATTTTGAACCACCTTTTGGCTTGCTTCCCATATTTACAAGAATCACAAAGCGTGCCAAATGGTTTTATAATATTTGGAAGATATTTGATTGCTTGCTTCTTGCTGATGTTAAAAAACTTGTCAAAATTTATGTTCCCCATTCTCCTATGACATAGCCAAATTTATTCAATCTGACTCAAACAATATCTTTGAACTTTTATGTCTGATAGGGTATACAAATTATTACATGTTCTTCGAGCATCTACAACCAACACATCTGAATCTTTTCTAATTTCACAACCTTATGCATAAAAATTTAGTGTGTTTGATCGATCACACATTTGACTTACACTCAAAAGAATATGCTTAAGAGTGTCTACATACAAAATATTTTTACTTTTAGTTCTACCATTAAACAAACTTAGTGTACCTTTTCCAACAATTTTGGTAGTAGTATTGTCTCTGAATTACACTATGCCACCATTAGTGTTCTTCAAGGTTATGAACTTTTTATTGTCTCCTATCATGTGCCTTGAACATCCACTATCAATGAACCATGGCTTATCTTCATTTATTTCATGCAAAGCTATCTGTACCAACATAGATTTTTTAGGTTATTTCTTCTGCCATGAACGTATCTAAACTTTCTTCTTGATGAATGGAGCCTTGAAACTCTGGTCCTTCTTGATTGAATCAAACACACTTCTACAGTATTGGGCTATGTGTCCAAATTTATTTCACTTGTAACATATTATGGCCTCTTTATTAAAGCCTGATAGAGGATTAAAAGAGTTGTGGCTTCTGTTTGACTCTGAATGACTTTCTTTCTCCTTATTTTTGAAATTATTATCCCTTTTTTGACATTCTATTTTATTATGACCACATCCATTACAATAAAAATAGTATCCATAAAAATAGGACCTGTTTGTGTATCTCTAACTTGATTACCTTTTGTATCTTTATTCCCTCTAGCCTTATTTTTTTGTGATGTCCTCTATATTCTTAACTTCTTCCCTTTTTATTTCTTCTTTTTTAAGAGATTCAACATAGCTCTTTCCTTTTTCCTTGTCTGTGAAATTAGTGACCTCCTCTTTCTCTTTTTCAAATCCAATACTTGTCTTATCTAACATTGATCTTTGATTTTATAATATCTTATTCAACATATTAGTGTTATTCTCAAAATTTGAATCATTGGCTACTCTATCATTTATTTCTTTATTTGTTTTCTCAAGATCTGCTTTTAAATAAGTAATTTCCATAACATACCTTTCACATTATTTACTTACTATTTTCAATTATGCCATTAGATCTTCTTCATTCTTCTTGGATTCTTCAAAGTGTGTTTATATATCTTCAATTATTTCCTTTGACTCCTTTTCATTTTTCTTGATATAGAGCTTTAATCTTGGATTCTTCTTTTCAAGATATTTTAACTCTTCTAAGGCACAAATGAATTCTCCTTCTAGATTCACTTCAACCTCATCCTGTTCTTCTTCTTGATCATTTTTACTTTTGATTGTAAAAGAATCTTCATGTATGCCCATGAATAGAATCTCTTCTTCTTCTGAATCACCAACTCCACTATCTTTGGTTGAGAAAGGATCTTTAGAATACAAACTCTTCTTCTCGAATCCCTTCTTGAATTTTCCTTTGAAATTATTCTTGTATGTAGACTTTCCTTATTCATTATCATCATTACCTTATTTGGGAATTTAGCTAAAAAATGTCTAATCTTTCCATAATTAAAACATCTAAAAAGTAATTTTCTTTGATATTTACCTATGCCCTTTTTCAGCTTGTGAATGAATAGAGCTCCATTTTCATCTTCATCATTGCTAGAACTATCACTTGATTCTTAAATATTAGCCTTTACTTTCTTTTATGTCTTGAAATTAGCTTTTATTTTTGAGGTTTTATCTTGTTCAGTCTACATCTCATATGTCGTAAGAATACTATGAAGCTCATCCATCTTTAGCTTGGATAAATTATTCATCTCTTCAATTGCTGAAAATTTTGCATCATATCTCAAAACATTTTGAACCATAGTTGATTATTATAAATTTTCTCAAAGACCTTGAATCTAATTAACTATTTGATCAACCCACAAAAGATAACTTGCTATATTTTCTTCCTCTTCCATCTTCAAACTCTCAAACTATCTTCTAAAAGTCTGAAGCTTAGCTTGCTGAACCTTTCCATAACCTTTGTAAAAATTCTCATGATATACCCAAGTTTCATGATAGTATTTACATTTAATAACTTCAAAAAAAATTGATGCACATAAAACACATAAAATACCATTTAAAGCTTTAACATTATCTTCACTTGGCTTCTTTTCTACAAGAGTAGTTACAAATGTTTGTGGCTCTTCATATTCCTCCACCACTACTTGCCATATATTGAAATTAAGGGCCATAAAATAAGTCTTCATCCTTATGCTATAAAAAAACATAATTTGTACCATCAAACAAAGGTTCTTTATTTATATAAAATCCTTCATGTGATCTAGCCATCATTCTTTCCTGATCTACCTTCAAGCTATAAAACTTTTTAAAAAGGAACCTACTCTGATACCAATTGTTAAGCACAAAATATACTAAGAGGGGGGGTGAATGAATATATTATATATATTCTACTTATCAAATTCCTTATCTTTAAGCACTTAACCACACAATCAAGATATGTAATAAAACTAAAATAATAATATGCACCACATGAGAGAGAGAGAGAGAGAGAGAGAGAGAGAGAGAGAGAGAGAGAGAGAGAGAGAGAGAGAGAGAGAGAGAGAGAGAGAGAGAGAGAGAGAGAGAGAGAGAGAGCAGATTTTTATGTGGAAACCTAAAGTGGGAAAAACCACAGAGAAAAATCTCAAGTATATGAATGACCACAAACTCAAATTACGAAATTTTTAAGCACCAACTTACAAGATCACCAACCCCTTTTCTAAGCATCATCATGGTAACTATTTCTTTGGACCAACCCATAGGAGCACCAAACTAGAAGATCACCAAACCCTCTTGTGTATAAACAAAACTATCTCTCAATGTTTCTTACTCAATAAATGATATAAATCTACAATATCTCCTACTTTTATCTCTTTGAAAACAAATACACACCATGCACTCTCTTGCATATTACAAATAGCTTCTCAAGCCTTTATTTATATCTTTCCAAATTACCTTTGGCATTCACCATTTGTGACCCTTCAAACCTCATGGAAAATGACACCAAACTTGCAAGACCCTTTGTATCCTTGCATTTTAAAAGTTATATGGTGACCCTTCATAAGCAAAAGTGTCCTTTCCTCTTTTGTATTTATCTTGGTGACTTTTCATATTCCTTAAAGTGTCCCTTCATATAAAAATGTGCCATACCTCTTTTTTCTACAAATGGTGACTATTGGAATTCATCAAGATGACTCTTCATGAGAAAATTCATCCCATTCCTCTTTCATCTTTTACCCCACGACTCTTTGACTTCTCCAATATTAAATAAATATTAACACACATTATCCAATATATGAATATTAAAAAACACCATTAAATGTAATGGGGCCTTTTTCATAAATAATTCTAGACCTTTGACATCAAAGACAATATTTCTAACATGTTCTCAATTCTTTTGGCTTTGTAAATCAACCTACCAATTTTTTCTCTCCTTATCTCGCATCCTTTTACATGAAAAGTTAGGGTATGTCATTGGATGCAAATTTAACTTACACTCAACAAGTTGTGTTTTAATCCATCTAAATATAATACATTTTTTATCTTGATCTTCCCATTGTCTAATCTCAAGGCAACTTTGCCAACTATATTTGTAGATGTGTTATCTCCAAACCTCACTGATCCTATGGAATTCTTCTTCAAAGATGTGAATTTTATCTTATCTCATATCATGTGACTTAAATAACCACTATCTATTTACCACTTTAGATCTTCATTCTGAGTATGAAAGGTAGTTTGAGCTATCATATATTCTTCTCCTCTATATTCCTACTTCTACTTTATCTTACTCATAGGGTTTGATTTCTTGATCCATTATTTAGTATTATGAATTCACATCTTCTTAACTTGATTCACCTTCCTTATAGGTCTTATATTATAATATATTGTAATATGTAATCTTTTATTATATTTATAACACAAGATTATACTTCATCATCTATAGTCAATAGCTCTATGTCTAAATTAACCACAAGAGAAACAATAACCATTAAAGGAATCCAAATATGTTGATTCTCTAACCTCATTTGTCATTTTATGATAATTGAATCATATACCACTACATTTAATATCCTTTGATGGAACAAAACCATTCTTGCTTTTTGATGATTGACTTCAAACTTGGCCTTTTATACATGGGCCTCTATTCTACTAATATTATCAGTCCTTAATAGATCATTGAATTTTGAAAACTAACTCTACTTTAACACCTTTTGATCCCATTGAATGCAGACCTACCTTATCATGGGAGGACCTTTCAATATCCAAAATATTGTAAAGCTTTCTAGTACTCTCCTCAAGTTTCTGATATGTCTTCATCTTGATTGCATCTTTCTCTACTTTTGCCTCTAAATACTTTACTTTCATTCTAAGATGGGTAAATTATTCCATACGATTCTTTTTTCTAAACACAATTTACAAGTGATTTCAATGATTATGTATAGATCTTCATTACAATCATAATAAACACTTTCATTATCAAAATCCGTACATGTGCTCCAAAGATCTCCCTTAGACTGTAAGGCCTACACAAGGGACCTTGCTATGATATGAGCTATTGGAAGCATGATCATTAGGGGTGAATTAGTATAAAAACTTTTATTTCAATTCTACTTATGATTCATTAATCATTCAAAATAATATAGAGATATAGCAATGCATAATCAATCATTCATATGAGCATGAATTAGGAACATAACACAAGAGATACATGGGAAACCCTCATGAGGGATAAAACCCACTAACACACAACTTGGAATATAATATTATAAGTAATGAATCAATATTTAGTGAGGCACCAACCCCACAAAGAGAACTAACCCCTCACTAGTCAAGAACCAACTCAAATAGGCCTTTAACAAGCACCAACTTACAAGGAGGCACCAACCTCCTAGATGACTCAACACCAACTCAGCCACCTAAAACCTCTAGTCACCTTTGGACACCTATCACTCTCATAACTAATGATTACTAGCTTCCTTTTCTATTCACACTCTTTTATCTCCTTCAAATAATGTATTAGACCTCTTCGCTTAACTAGTCCTTTTATTGGTAGAATTAGGTCATACGACCTTGATCATCCTCTATATAAACACTATTATAAATTCATTACATGTTCAAAATGTATAAACATAATATTTTCAAACCTTTTTCAATTATTGACACTTTATATCCTGTAAAAACCTGTCAAGTCTCAATCTCTCTGAGCACATGTCTTAAGGGGTGCATCAAGAAAGGGGTGGGCATACCATTGGTGCTTCATAAGATTGTTGTCCCTTTTTACACTTTTTATCTAAACACTTATCTCATAAAAACCTTATCCCTAATATTTTTAATCTGTATTTCACCCTCTCAAATCCTTTTCCACATTTAATCCCCCTTTTCCTAATGTTGAACTCATTTTGACTATTCATTATACTAGGTCGACCCTATCAACCTTCTATAATTTTCAGCCTCAATTTCTTGTACTAGGTTGAATAGGTTGACCCTATACAATTTTGGGTAAAATTCACTTAGGGTCTAGGTAGGCTCTTGGCTAACCTAACCTATGACCTAATTATTTTTTGTCCTAAATTATACTAGGTTAATTGAATCAACCCTATAGGCTAAAACTTTCAAAAGGGCTTAGGGTTATATTTGCATATATATACACATTTATTTTACCATTATTTATAGAAGATAATAATAAGTAAGAGATACTGTTCATTTTCTTATCCACCATTTTAATTGAGGAGCAAGTTTAGGGTTTCATACTTTCTTTAGAGATATGGATCTTGTCTTATGGAGAAGTTCTCCTAGATGTATTGATAGGTTATGTATCCTAGATCTTATTTATCCTTGTCATACTTACATACCATAACAACCTCTTGTGATTCACCATGGCCAATGGAGAGATTGAGGCTCAACAAGTTCATCTTCAAAGGTAAGTATTCCTAACTTTGTTCCTCCTTTGCAAGAGTAGATTGATATGCATTTGTATTTCTTTAATATTAATATTTTTTACACATTGATGTGAGTATATGTATCTTATGCATGTTTAATTTTATTGTTTCTAACCCCCACTTTGTGTTATAAGCTTTGGTGAGAACTAGATTAGATTTAATTTACTTTTTTAGTTTAGTGAGATATCAAAACATAGGAATCCCATAAGGTTATTGTGTGATTATGACTAACTAGAGGATTTTGAATCCTCCTTAGCATAGTGTATTGTGGTAAGAGATCCAATAATTAGTTCTAATGGATCACCATATTTGGTTATGTTCCTGATTGTCTAATGTGTCCCCAATAAGAAGTGTATGGTATGATCTATCTTCTCTAAGTTAAGATTGATTTATAGATATGATTCATTTCTTATTACATGAACTATGGTGAACCAAACATAAATCTAACCCTTGTAGGTTTTATTTCACATTTTCATTATTTTATTAGTTTATTTTTATATATTTGTAATTTTGGGTTGATACTGTCAATTCATCTCTAACTTATGTCTGTAGGTTTAACATGATCACATTAATATGACTTTATTCTATTTATGTAAGTTCATTATCAAGTACATGATACTAGGTCAACTTTCTTGACCTTATACATTTATAGACATCTAGTTTAGGCTACTAGGTTGACCCATCTAACATAGTACACTTCAAAACATCCACTTTAGGCTACTAGGTCGACCCAATCGAATCTATACATTTCCAAACTTATAGAAAATATACTAGGTTGACCCTATCTACATAGTACATTTTACAAGTTTTTAGCAAATAGGTAACTACAAATCTAGGTTGACCTAGTCACCATAGTTGACAAAATTTGTAAATATAAATACAAGGTACTTCAACAATAATCTTATTTTCTTTTGCATCCTCCAACCCATCAAGGTTCCTTTCTATCCTATATCATTTTTTTTATTCATTAAAATTTTATTTTTCATAGTTTACAGTCTTTATAACTACTCTTGTATAGTCAACTAGATTGACCCTATTAACATAGTTTTGTATTATGTATTCTATCTAGAAAACTAGGTGGACATTATTGATGTAGTTCTTTTTTAGACCCTTATTTCCATAGAAAAAAGTGACACTATTGACTCTATTCTATAATATCTACATACATTGTCATCTAAATCGACACTATACCATGTTTCCAAGTTGGAATTAACACTTATATGTTCGTAATTAGCTCACACTTTTATTTATTGTTGCTTACATTCTTAAAATACATCACATAGTCTAATTGGTTCATTTTTAATATATATTTTAGTTTCACTATTATATCTTTTATGCACACACTACCACATCATATAATCTTAAAATGTATTTTAAAAATTATCTACCCAAGGCCTACCTACTTGGATTCCATTACCAAGGGAGAAGCTGACTTGGTTTTATGGCCAAGTATAAACACATGTTTCATGGTATATTTTAGCTAAGCACATGACACCCTTATCACATTAGTGTGTGAATTGAGGGGGTAGGCCCTAATACTAAGCCAATATCATTACCAAAATAGATCCCTTTTATCCTAAATGTCCTAAAACCATCCTTAGATTACTTTCTAGTTCCTTACAACCAACTCCCTATCACATCTAAAATCATATTTTAATAGTTTAACCACAATCAAGATGACCACTTAGTTAGATTTTACTTTCCAATTTGATTACTTTCTCTTTTCTTAATTATATGTTATATTACAAAAACTTGCATTAGCCAACATTGGTGAAAGGTTTTATGTTATGTGCCTCAATTGGATCAACCTCATTGATCTAATTGATTGTGTGTTTCCTTTCATTTCTTACTTTTAAAATCACTTGAAATTTTTTTCTTGTTTCATTATATATTCATTCTACTCGATACAAGTCTCTTATATACTAGGTCAATTTTGTTGATTACGTGCACTTTTTTAGCTTCTATTTCTTGTACTAGGCCAATTTTGTATAATTTTTAAACCTTTGGTTCATATACTAGGTTGATTATGTTGACTCTATATATTTTTTCATCCCCTATTTTTACTACTAGTTTTTAGACCTTATTTTTTTATACTAGGTTGACCTAGTCAATTCTATACAATTTTTTGTCACTTCTTATTTCCTTGTTTATGCATTTCTCTTACCTTGTTTATTCCTTCTCCTTAATCATTAAATTCCTATTTTAATACAATATTAAGTTGAATTCAATAGATATGATGAGTTTTACCAATCCTCATAGGGTCTTTCATAAGCATAGTAGGGATCCTCTCCTAGATGAGAGTAATGCCCATATATCCACTCACACAATGAACTATGGGACAGTTATTCATTCTTATTTTTTTCATAGTCTGATCTTCTCACTTGAAGATCAACTTGAATTATAGTATACCCCAAAAATTATCTTCTTTATCTTCAAATTTACTCAACATTGAGGAAAGGATCCTTTTACCATTTACCATCTCATGATTACTGGTTAAGTTGAAGATCCTCATTCACCTTGTACCACATTCTTATATGGATTTGGGGATACTAGTTTATTTTATTATTATCCTCTTCCCTCTATTATTACCCCTTTTCATACCATGATCTCTTCCTCTTTAACTTCTTCTACCTCCATGCGTAGCATATCCACTAACATGGTAGGTTCTACATCTAGTGGGTCTCTTCTAAGACCCATTCTCCTCAACTCTTCCACTATTGCATAATTTTCTACCAAAATTAATCATGATTTTATTTCTTCCTCTTCTCATCCCTTCCCTAATTCATATTTTGCCACACAAGCAAATTTTTCCACTAGTGTCTCACATTCTCACTATCCCTCTCAAGATCCTATCAACACCAATAGTGGTACCCAATCCACTAATTCCAACTCTAATTCTTTAAATAATGCTAACAATTCCAATCACATGTATCAAATCTTATTACAAATTCTTAATCAAATTAATACTTTTCAATCTTATAAGATAAATCAAATGATGAGAATGCAAAAATCACCTTCTCCATCTTCAAAACCACCCTCAACCAATGCTTTGGGAAATGCATAATCAAAATGTTCCCCCACCTCCTCTTTGAGATACCTCCACCTCCTCTTGTCAAAAATATAATTAATCATCTTCAAAATGAGCCTATTATAACTAAAATTGATAATATAGATATAAGAGGTATCACCCCTACCATTTCTTACAATGGTTCAACTAATCCTACTCTTCATATAAAAATATTTATAAATCTATATAAAGACTGGTTCAAATTAAATACATTCTCTGCTACCAATATCTTGGCCAAAACCCTCATGGGTGATGCTTTAGATTGGTAAAACCAACTTAAAACTCATTCTATTACTAGTTTAAAAGATTTAGTAAATGCTCTAATCTATGAGTTCCATATTAGTGATCTTCTTAAGAATACTTCAGCCCATTTTATAAATTATAAGTAACCTAAAAATGAAACTATCTAACCTTTTGTTAAAAGGTGGAAAACATTGTCCAACAAATGTGAACATAACATGGCAAATGATAACCTTTTCCATCTCTTTCCCAATGTTCTTTTTCCCAAGTTGTAATATCTAGTCTACACACTCTTCCTACGTACATTGGAGGAGGCCATTAACCAAGAAAAACATCAATATTTCTATATGTGTCAAATCTATACACCCCTACCTTCTACAGGTACTCATATCTTACTTAAGAACAAATATTTTCAAGTTACCAATGACGATGTCATGAACTCTTATGACACCATTTGCACTACTCAATCTATTTTTCCTAACCAATCTTTAGAACTAGGTACCCCTCGTCAAAAATTCATGAAACCTCATTTATATTCACCTAATAACATCAATGTTCATAAACTTTATCCTCATCTAAACTACTAAAATCTCTACCTAGGCCTCTATCATGAGAACTTGATCCCACTCATCCTATGAAATCTTGGTATGATCCCAATAAGTTTTGTTGGTATCATGCTAGTTGGGGTCATTCTCATGAGACTTGTATGAATATTCATAATTTATCTATGTATTTTCTTTTTGGTCCTAATTTTGATCATGATTATATCATTTTAAAATGCCAACAAGCCTATGACATTATTTTTAAGTCTCATGAAACAAATAATAAATCTCAAGTCTTGAATTAAGATAATTATCATTTGTCTAGCTATAAAGATGTTATTCCAAATAACCAAAACCACCAAGATATCTAAGACAGGACCACCCCTTCCAAAAATAATGTATAAAGTCTTTTTGACCCAATTCCTAAAGAGAATGTGGTTAATATGACTAATATGTGACGGGTGATTTATTTCTTTGACCCTCAACCTATCTACACCCCTCTATTATCTCACACATCCTATGTTATCAAGGATTATTATCCAACTCACTTAAATTAGTTAGGGAAAGATGACCTTATAGCTTTTGATGATCCAATTCCAAATCCTCCTTTAGATAACACTTCCCATTCTATTTCTACCATCCCTCTATCTTATTTACCTAATACTAATGATACTCAATCATCTATTAATACTTCCTCTAACAATTCTAAAGACCAACCTAAACCAACTTATTCATCTTCCCAACATAATTTACAACCTTATTCTAAACTTTCTCCCTCTTATCAAAAAAAATTCTAATGTACTTTAGCTCCTCCTTCAGAGGACCTCCTTCAACACTATGCACCCATTTCTAACAACCTTATTATGGGTACACTAATTTTCCATACCAAATTCCATTTCTTAAGCTTATGAGGACCTCTCCACATCATTTAAACCATCTTCTGCAACTCTTATTTGAAATGAACATCCCTCATCCTCCCTTATTAGGACACAACATAACCTTATCTAGATATGAAGATAGTATATTGAAAAAATATGAAGAGATGTCAATCCATGTGGATGAAATAACTAACACTTATATTTCCCTCAAGTTTTCCATCATTTCTATGATTTTCAATGATATTTTGCTTCATTTGGATGATCCTCATCTATTCATTAGTTTCCAAATTGATGATATCCAAGTCAAGTGTGCCTTGATTGATGAGGGTTCTCACACCTATGTTTCCTCTCTCAATTTTATCAAAACCTTTAGACTTTTGAATGTAATCTCAAATCCACACACAACACATGTCAAGGATATGAACAAAGGAAAATTCCTCCTATAGGTTATGTGTGGATTCCCATTACCATCCCAACTATCACCTTTCACATGAAGGTGATGATATTTTACTTTTTTCTATCTTATATCTTCTTTCTTGGTAGGATATGGACTGATTGTATGAGATCAGTTACTTTTTCATGTAGAAATGGATTAAATTCCATCATACTGCAGCTATCTATAGGATTTAAGGTGACACCAACCCTTGGAATTTTGAATAATTCTAATATCATCATATTTTCAAGATTCCTACTCTTGAACCTTTGCCCAGTGTTCCATTCTGAGTCTTAATGATTCAAATTTACCATCAATTCCACTTAAGGTTATAGTGGTCATCCTAAAATCATTAGGAATATTCCCCCTAGACTCCTTAATTTTGATGATGATAATCCTAATGAGATCAATCTCAAGATTAAAACTTCCAATCTCTCACTTCATCTCTCCTCTCAACTTCTACTTCTTTATAGCCTCATTCTCAGAAACCACCTTGTGAAGATATCCCCATTATCTTAATTAAGACTTCAAATTTCATTCATAACACCTCATCAAATGATAATGTCATCCCCACGTATATCATTGATCTTCACACACCTAACTATGATGATGGTTATACCTTCGATGATCCATTCTTAGGTGGTCTTGTTCAGGCCCATGATGTTGAGATTATTCATTATCATTCCTCTTTGATTCAATATTTTAGTGATTCTTCATGTACTCCAGTGTATATAATTCCTAATTTTATCATTTTTCATTTTTATTATATTGTAGAGATGGTGTGGACACCTATAGTTTATGAAGAACCATATATGAGTATGCTTATAGATTGTGCTATGACTAGGCCTTATAAGTGTATATGCTACTTCCATGGCATAAATAATCATTCATCCATATATTATCACAAACTGCAACAATATATTCACATTTTGCATCCTTTTACTCCTAAGTCCTTAGAAAAGGTCATACTTCCTTCGAAGGTACTAGCTAAGTATATTCCTAAGTATGGAGAGGTGTATTGTCTTTGGAACTAATGTGGTACCCATCACATTGATCATTATTATATCCTTTATCAGTACTGTAAATATCATATTTTAACTATTCTTTCACCTTTTCCATTTTTCTCATAGGTCATTCACAAAAGAAACCCCCCTTCTTCTCCCATGGTTTCACCTCCTAAGGTTTCATCCCCTCTTGTGGTCCCTTCTTCACCTCCTATTCCTCCACCCACAGACCTTCCCTCACCTATGGATCCATTTCCACTATGATTCCTTGACCTATGGATCCTTTTTCATCAGTGATGACTTTATATATTGTATAGTCCTTTCCTATGCTTTCTTCTAGGCATCTTTTACCTGATATCCCTCCTCAGCATGGTCCATCAAACATTCCTACCTTTTCTATTAAGGATATTAGATGTGAAGTATTTTCCCAATTTTTATTTTAAGATAGACGATACATTAGTTATAGTTTGACTCCAACTTCATAAATATCTATCAAATGTTTTGAATAATGTGTGTGGGAAAATGTATCAATACTTATGAGCACATACATGGTGTTCTTACATTTTCATTTTGGAGTAGACATCTATTCCAATATTATATTTATCTATTTGTTATATCATTTGATATTATGTCAAATTATTATTTATCTTACATGGTGACTTTCATTTTTGCACTCTATATTGATTAAATATCATTTATGTTTGCTTAAGTATGTATTCTTTATCATTTCTTTCTTTTTCTTTTTATTTTCTTTCTTACAAACTCTCTTATTTTATTTTTATAATTTTTTGTTTTCTTATCTCTATATACATGGTTAATTATCATTGTGACTTGGTTATACAAACATGATTCCTTTTAGTCACTCCTATACCAAGTGATCACTTATCAAATAATTCATCTCATTATACTTTCCTATTTTTGGTCCACTTTTGATATCCTTTCTTATTTTTATCTCTTTCTATAAAGTAAGCATACACATGGTTGAGAATTGAGATAACATGTTGGTTTATTGTTAAGCCTAAGTATTATAGTCAGTATTGTCTTTGGTTAATTGACTTCCATTAGCCTAAGCCTAAAACTCATTCGTGTGTATCACTTTATCTCTCATGATTGGTCATTCCAATTTTTTATGGAGGATGAATCTTAAAAATACTTAAAAACATAAAAAAAGCCAAATCATTTAATAAAAGGCAATGATAAAAAAAGTAAAAACATTTCAAAATTTCTTTAAAGTCAAAATCACACTAAAATACATGATTTGAAGCACATCTCCTTCTAGTCAAAGATTAAACTCTGTAGTTGGCCTCAAAATAGATCTAAGGTCCATTGGGGTGCAATAGTCTAGTATATTAGAAAAGGAGAATTAAAAAACTTTTAGTGCTACCTAATTACTCATGCAAGTATCCAATCTTTGTACTAGATTGTTGGCTCTGTAAGGGGTCCTAAGGAATGGGAAACACATCATGGGAAAGTATGTAAATTTAATTTTCTTGTACCAATCTACCTTCATTATTTGATCTTAATAGTGTGTTTATTTTCCTACATAGCTTTGTATCTATACTAAACAAGTTTCCTTTGTATATTGATTGTCACTAGTCACTTAGTGTCTTCTCATGCCCCTAGTATACTTCATGTTTCCTAAGGTATTCTCATAAGATACCAAAGTTATTATTTTTACATTACCTTTTTCACTCCCTACATTTCTCATATTTCTTCTTGATAAATATTGTGTTGTTCAATGATAACTCCCCTAGGGATTCCATTTGTGAGCTAGATTATAAAACCATGGATAGGACCTAGACTTCTTCATAAATTACCAAAATTTAAAATTCCTATTACCAACATCCCTTATTACTATGTTTTCACATTTATTCCACCTCATCGGTTTTCCCTTTGAGAGTTTTAGTGTAAGACCATGGATAGGACATCACCTTCCTCAACATTTTTTCCAGTAATCCAAGTCATAATCAAAATTACATGTGTCAAATATGAGATAAGATGTGATTGATTATTAATTTACAAATCATTGACATGCTTCCCATATTCATTTATTATTTTTTATTCTTACTTCATTACTCTTTCACTTTTATCTTCTTATTTTATGATTGCATATAATAATCTAACCATTTCTTGAATTTTCATACTTCTCAACTTGAATTAGTGTGATAAATTTAAGACCAATTTAGCCAATTTTATTTGTTTCTTATACTTCCCCACATTATTTAGTATTCTTGATTAGCTTAATTGATTTTTTAATACCATTTTTTCTTTTATAGATTTTCCACTTTACTACATTATTTTTATACTTCCCAACATGATTTAGTGTGAATTTAATTTTTTTAATTTGGTACCAATCTTTCACTTAGTTTAAGAACAATTTTTTTACCATCTTGTTTACCACCCATTTGGGTCTTTATACTTAGTCATTTTCTTGTTATAACACATTTTCCAACATGAAATACTTTGTAGTACATTTTGGATTGATTATATTTTAACATGAATTTTTGCCTATTTCTTTTTAACCATGCATGTGTCCTACATAATTATAGAAAATAAACCACAACTCATTTATTTCCCATAGTATATACAATAAAAAATAATTACATGTGATAGAAATAAATATATCCAAGCATCCATAACCACAACCATAATGTAAACACATTAAATCAACATCTAATTACCAAAGTTACACATCTATATATATCATGTGTTTTTGATACAAAAGTACAAAAATACACAGCTCAAGATCTATGGTTAGGTCCCATCATGACTATATCATGGCCTATAAATTTTGACCATATATGCCTTGATTTGACTCCTTTGAATATAAAAATTTATAGAGGTTGTCTAGGATCTCAATTGATTACTTACTCTTTGCTCAATTGTATGTTGTATTGCAAAAACTTGCATTAGCCAACATTGGTTAAAGGTTTTAGGTTATGTGCCTCAATTAGATCAACCTCATAGATCCAATTGATTGTGTGTTTCCTTTCATTTATTAATTTAAAATGTACTTGGAAAAAAAATTCTATTTTAGTACATAGTTGTTCTACTCAACACAAGTCTCTTATAAATTATCTATTTTTCCCCTACCTACTATATTAGCACATTTCTATTAACTCTGTACACTTTTTTATCCTCTATTTCCTATACTAGGTCAAGTTTGTATACTTTTTGAACCTTTAGTTCATATACTAGGTTGATTATGTCAATTATGTGTACTTTTTTAGTCCTTATTTTCTATACTAGGTTGACCCTATCGACTCTGTACAGTTTTAGCCCCAATTTCTAGTACTATTTTTAGACCATTTTCTATACTAGGTCAACCTAGTTGACTCTGTATAGTCTTTTGTCACTTCTTATTTCCTTGTTTTTTCATCTCTCTTACCTTAACTATTACTCCATCATGAACTTCCTATTTAATGACAATAATAGGTTGAATTTAATAGATATGATGAGTTTTACCAACCCTCATAGGGTCTCCCATATGTAGAGTAGGGGTCCTATTTTAGATGATAGTAATGTCCATATATCCACTCACATAAGGAACTATGGGACCACTCTTCATTCCTCTTAGCTTCATAATCCTCTCTTCTCACTTGAAGATTAACATGAGTTAGATTATACCCCAGAAATGCTCTTCTTTATCTCTGAATTTCCTCAACATTGAGGAAAGGATCCTTCTACCATTTACCATCTCATGATTATTTGTCAAGTTAAATATCCTCATTCACCTTCTACCAAATTCTTAAATGGATATGGGGATACAAGTTTCATTGATTTTCAGCCTCTTCCCTTTTTTATGACCCCTTCTCATACCATGACATCTTCCTCTTTAACTTCTTCTACCTCCATGCATAGTATATATACTAAAATGGTAGGTTATACATCTAGTGGGCCTCTTCTAAGACATGTTATCCTAAAATATTCTAATAGTGCATCATTTTATACCCAAGTTAATCATGATTGTATTGTTTCTTCTTCTTATCCCTTCACTAGTTCATCTTTTGCCACATAAGCAAATTTTTCCACTAGTGTCTCACATTCTCATTATTCCTCTCAATTTCCTATCAACACAAATAGTGGTATCCAAGCCACTAATACCAGATCTAATGCTTTAAATAATTCTAATAATTCCAATCACAACCATAAACTCTTATTACAAATTCTTAATCAAATGAATAATTTTCAAGCTCATAATATAAATCAAATGATGAGAATAGAAAATCACCTTCTCCATCTTCAAAACCACCCTCAACCAATGCCTTGGGACACACATAATCAAAATGTTCCCCACCTCCTCATTTATATCCCTCAACCTCATCTTATCAATAAGATAATTAAACATATTCAAAATGAACCTCTTACATTAAAAATTTCTAATATCGATATAGGAGGTATCACCCATACCATTTATTACAATGGATCAACTAATCTTACTCTTCATCTAAAAATATTTAGAAATCTATATAAATATTGGGTCAAATTAAACACATTTTCTTCTACCAAGATCTTAGCCAAACCCCTCGTGGGTGATGCTTTAGATTGGTAAAACCAACTTAAAACTCATTCTATTACTAGTTTCAAAGATTTAGTAAATGATCTAGTCTACGAGTCCCAAACTAGTGATCTTCCTGAGAATACTTCAGCCCATTTTATAAATTATAAGCAACTTAAAAATGAAAATACCCAAGCTTTTTTGAATAGGTGAAAACATTATCCAAGAAATCTAAATATAACATGTCCAATGATAACCTTTTCCATCTCTTTAAAAATGTTATTTTTCCCAAGTTACAATATCAGGTCCACACTCTCTCTCCACATACCTTAGAAGAGACCATTAACTAAGAAAAACATCAAGATTTCCTTAATTCATCAATTCAAGCCACCCCAATCTTTTATGGGTACTCATATCTTACTTAAGAACAAAAATTCTTATGTTACCAATGATGGTGTCATAGACTCTTATGACACCATTCACACCATTCAAGCTAGTGTTCCTATGAAATATTTAGAACCAGATCCCCATCATCAAAACTTCATCAATCATAATTTATCTTCACCTAATAACATCAATATTCACAAACTTTATCCTCATCTGAATTACTAAAATGTCTACCTAGGCCCCTACCATGAGAACTTGATACCACACATCTTATGAAATTTTGGTATGATCCCAACAAGTTTTGTTAGTATCATGCTAGATGGGGCCATTATCATGGGACTTTTAGTAATATTCATAATTTATCTATATATTTTCTTCTTCATCCTATTTTTAATCATGATTCTATCATCTAAAAACGTCAAGAAGCCCATGACAGTTTTTTTAAGGCTCATGAAACAAATATTAAATGTCAAGTATTGAATCAAGATAATGCTCATTTTTCTATCTATAAAGATGTTCTTCCAAATCACCAAAATCACCAAGATAGACAATGCAATCCCACCCATTCCACCAACAATGTATAAAGTCTTGTTGACCCAATTCCTAAAGATAATGTGGTTAATATGACTAATATGTGAAGGGTGGTTGCTTTCATTGACCCTAAACCTATCTACACCCCTCCATTATCTCACACATTCCATGTTATCTAGGATTATTCTCCATCTCACTTAATTGAGTTGGGTCAAGATGACCTTATAAATTTTGATGACCTAATTCAAATTCCTCCCTTAGATAACACTTCCCATTCTATTTCTACCATCCCTCCATATTCTTTAACTAATACTAATGATACTCAAGAATCTATTAACACTTCCTCTAACAATTCTCAAGACTGACCTAAACCAACTACTTCATCTTATCAACATAATTTACAACCTTATCCCCCTTATCAAAAAAAATATAATGTACTTCAGCTTCTCCTTCAAAGGACCTCCTTTAACACTATGCACATATTTCTAACAAACTTTTTATGGGTTATGATGAGTGGGATCCCATCATGTAACTCACTAATTTACCATCCATAATTATATTTATTGAGATTATGAGGACCTTTCCACATCATTTAAACCATCTTATGTAAATATTATTTGAAATGAACATCCCTCATCCTCCCCTATTAGGATGTGAGGTAACCTTATCTAGAACTGAAGATATTATATTAAAACAATGCAAAGAGATGTCAATCCATGTTGATGAAACAATTAACATGTATCTTTCCCTCAATTTTTCCATCATTTATATGGTTTTTGATGAGATTATTTTTCATGCAAATGATCCTACTCTATTCATAAGTTTCCAAATTGGTGATATCCAAGTCAAGCATACCCTTATTGATGAGGGCTCTAGCAACTATGTTTCATCTCCTTTAGGTTGTGTGTTGATTACAATTACCATCCCAAATATCACCATTTTTGTGAAGGTGATGATATTTTACTTTTTTTAATCTTATAACAACTTTACTATTAGGTGATAGACTCATAGTATGAGAGCAGTTGCTTCTTTTTCTTGCCAATGCATTAAATTCCATCATAATGGAGTTATCTATAAGATTCAAGGTGACACCAACCCTTATAATTTTAAATAATTCCAAGACCATGGTGTCTTCAAGATTCCTACTCTTATAAATTTACCTAGTGTTCCAATTCACGACTATTAATGATTCAATTTTACCATAAATTCCACTCAAGGTTACAATGGTCATCCTA
Source organism: Torreya grandis (assembly GCA_037957365.1). NCBI lineage: Eukaryota > Viridiplantae > Streptophyta > Pinopsida > Cupressales > Taxaceae > Torreya > Torreya grandis. The sequence continues at coordinate 1,522,869 of JARHVA010003140.1, read as the reverse complement.
AACTCATTGGGAATATTGCCCTTAACCTCCTTAATTTTGATGATGATAAGCCTAATGAGATCAATCTCAATATTAAAACTTTTAATCTCTCACCTCATCTCATCTCTCAACTTCTTGATTCTTTGTAACCTCATTCTCACAAAACACCTTGTGAAGACATCCCCATTATCTTAAATAAGACTCAACATCCCATTCATCACACCTCATTAGATGACAATGTCATCCCCACTTGTATCATTGATCTTCACACACCTAACTATGATGATGTTTATACCTTAGATGATCCAATCTTAGGTGATCTTTTTTAGGACCATAATGCTAAGATTATTCATTATCATTCCTCTTTGATTCAATCTATTAGTGCTTCTTCCTATATTCCATCATATTTGTTTCCTAATTTTAGCATTTTTCAATTGTATTTTAGGGTAGAACTGGTGTAGACACCTCTAGTTTCTAAAGAACCACATATTATTATGCCTATGGCTCATGTTATGATTAGGCCTTATAAGTGTATCTCTTGCTTCCATGTCACAAATAATCATTCATCCATGCATTATCACAAACTACAATAATATATTGGCACTTTTCATCCTTCTACCCCTTAGTCCTTAGATAAGGTCGTACCTCCCTTGAAGGTAATACCTAAGTATATTCCTAAGTATGGAGAGGTGTATTGTCTTCAACACAAATGTGGCACCCATCACATTGATCATTGTTGCATCCTTTATTAGTACCTTACAGATCATATTTTAACTATTTCTACACCTTCTACCATATTTTAACTATTTTTGCACCTTCTACCATTCCTCCCATAGGTCATTCACATAATAAGGTTCCCCCTTCTTTTCCTATGATTCCACATCCCAAGGTTTCATCCCCTCCTAAAGTCACTTCTTCACCTAATGTTCCTCCACCCATGAATCCTTCACACATGGAACTTCCTTCAACTATGGATCCTTCTACACCTGTGAGTCTCTCACCTATGGATCCTTCTCCATTGGAGATCCCTTCATATCCTATAGGTTCATCTTCTATTCATTATCTTGAGCATCCCTTGCCTTATAGCCCTCTTCATCATGATCCATCAAGCATGCCTACATTTTCTATTGTGGAGATTAGATGGAGTACTTTCTTAGTTTTTATTGAAGATAGATGAGACATTAGATGTAGTTCAACTCCAACTTCATAGAGATCTATCAAATGTTATTAATAATGTGTGTGGGAAAATGTATCAATACTTATGAACACATATATGGTGTTCTCACATTTTCATTTTGGATTGGACATGTGCTATGATATTATATTTATCTATTTGTTATATCATTTGATATTTTGTCAAATTTTTATTTATCTTACATGATTACTTTGATTTTTTCACTCTATATTGATTAAATATCATTTATGTTTGCTTATGTATGTTTTATTTATCATTTATTTCTCTCCTTTTTTTCCCTTACAAACTCTTTTTTTTTCATGATTATTTGTTTTATTATCTCTATATACATGGATAATTATCATTGTGACTTGGTTTTATAATCCTAATTCCTTTTGATCACTCCTATACCAAGTGATTAGTTAACAAACAATTCATCTCATTATACTTTCCTATAAGTAGTCCACTTTGGATATCCTTTCTTCCATTTATTCCTTTCCACAAACTAAGCATATACATGGTTGAGACTTGAGATAACATGTTGGTTCATTGTTAGGCTTAAGTATTCTATTCAATCTTGTGTTTGGTTACTTCACTTACATTAGCTTAAGATTACAAATCAATCATGTGTATCACTTTATCTCTTAAGATTGGTTATTCCAAGTCCATATGGAGGAGGAATCTTAAAAATCCTTAAAAACATTCATAAACTAAATCATTTAATAAAAGATAACGATAAAAAGGCAAAAACATTTCAAAATTTCTTAAAAGTAAAAATCACACTAAAATATATGATTGAAAGCACATCTCCTTCTTATAGTTGAATATTAAACTCTATAGTTGGTCTCACAATAGATTTGAGGTCCATTGGGGTGCAGTAGGCTAGTATATAAGAAATAAATATTAAAAAATATTTTAGTGCTACCTTTTTTCTCATGCAAGTACCCAATATTTGTAACAAATTGATGGCTTTGTAAGGGGTCCTAATAAATGGGGAAAACATCATGGGAAAGTATGTACATTTACATTTCTTGTATGAATATACCTTCATGAGTTGATCTTAGTATCATGCTTAGTTGCCTACATAGATTTTCATCTATAATGAACATGTTTCCTTTGTATATTGATGGTCAATAGTCACTTAGTGTCTTCTCATGTCCTAATTATTCCTCCTATGTCCTAAGGTCTTCTCATAAGAAGCCTAAGTTACGTTTTTTACATTCCCTTTTTCACTCCCTAAATTCCTCATATTTTCTCTTGAGAAATATTGTTTTGTTCACTATTCACTCCCCTAGGGATTCCATTTGTGATTTAGATTATAAGAACATGGATAGGACCTAACCTTCCTCACAAATCACCACAATTGCACATTATTATTACCAAAATACATTATTACTATATTTTCACATTTATTCCACTTCATTGGTGTTCCTTTTATGAGTTATAATGTAAGACCACAAATAGGACCTAGCCTTCCTCACAAAATTTTCCAATAATCCAAGTCATAATCAAAATTACATGTGTCAAATATGAGATAAGATGTGATTGATTATGAATTTACACATCATTGACATGTTTCCAATCTTTATTTAGTATTTTTTATGCTTACTTCATTACTCTTTGACTTTTATCTTCTTATTTTTTCATTGCATGTAAGTATCTAACCATTTCTTAAAATTTTCATACTTCCCAACTTGAATTAGTGTGATAAATTTAAGACCAATTTAGCCAATTTTGTTCTTCTCTTATACTTCCCCACATGATTTAGTATTATTGATTAACTTATTTGATTTATTTATATAACATTTTTTCTCTTACATATTTTCCACTTTACTACATTATTTTCATACTTCCCAACATGATTTAGTTTGATTTTACTTAATTCAATTTGTTACCAATATTTCACTTGGTTTATAATTTTTTTTTTACCATCTTGTTTACCAGCTCTTTGGTTCTTTATACTTAGTCATATTCCTTTTATAACACATTTCCCAACATGAAATAGTGTGTAGTACATTTTGGATTGATTATATTTTACCAAGATTTTTTGCTTGTTTCTTTTTAACCATGCATGTGTCCTACATAATGCTAGAAAATAAACCAAAAATCATTTATTTACCATATAATATACAAAAAAATATACATGTGATAAAAATAAATATGTCCAAGCACCCACAAACATAACCATAATGCAAACACATAAAATTAGCATCCAACTACCAAAATTAGACATCTACATATCATGTGTTTTTTATACAAAAGTACAAAAATACATAGATCCATCTCTATGGTTAGGCCCCATCATGCCTATCTCATGGCCTAGACATGCTAATCATAGATGCCTTGATCTGAGTCTTCTAAATAGAAAATTGTAAAGAGGATATCCAAGATTTTAGTCCTGATACTTACCCATATAAAAGATACACCTAGGCTTGTACTTGTCACAATTGGGTCAAGGTCACTAGATGTGCCACTCTCTCTTAGGCTTGTACCTATCCCATTTGTTTCATATTATCTAGATGCATGTATCTTTCTTGAGATAGGGAACTTCATGCTTGTACCTTTCCTACACCCACGCCTACCAATGGTTACATCCCTTCTATGTGTAATAATAACCACTTTGTAGCCTCTCTTTCTAGTCTAAACCAACTCACCTGAGCTAGGGTAGATGGTACCATGGGATCCTCTAGTGTGGTAAGGTCATATGGGATTAACACCTCATCTAGGATATCATGTAGTGCTCCCATCATTAAGGATCCCCATTTTATTCTCCTCATCCTCTAAAACATATACAAAATGCCAACTAGATAGATATTACATCACTGATATATCTCAAAATCTATCTATCTATACTCTATCATAAACTTACTCAAAATTTTAACCATATTTTATTAATTAGTTGTGTGTCTCCTACTACTATCTCACCATCCATATGACCATTGAACATGGTCTCCCTATCAATGCATCTTCCAAGAACCTCATCTTTTAGTCACTACCCAAGATAAAATACTAGAGTCACCACTCATGCCTACCTTAAGCGATGCTTGGGTGGTCTCTCTATTTCCCAACTATGTCCTATCTTACCTAATGGGTCATTTGGGATAAATACCATCTCTTCTCTCTCCTACTATTTTTTCCTCTATCAACATCATGTTTTTAGTGGTTATTTCTCCTCCTACTATGGTGATATTGGTTCTCCCTCTAGTATGCTTACCTCTAAATCTATCTCCTCTCTCTCTACTAAATATCATTCCTAACATGTATGTGGTCTCTCATGATGTAGGTTGATCACTAGGATAGAAACTAGTGTACCCAATCCTCCTCTCCCCCTTAGACCTCTCACATGATAGGACCAAAATGTGGTAACCAATATCAACACCACTAGGTGAGGAGGTCCCATCTGACCTGATACCCATTACATTGGATGTGGATCCATCTACTAGGTAGAGTGACTGGTAATGTTTATCCATGTTGATGTTGGTGTCACTATCTCTGAACTCAGCCACACCATATTAATGTGCCAATAATGCTGCCATATAATGTTTACTTGCCTCACTATCTACAACATTGGCATGTGAGGTATGACCTACACTACATGATCCTATCATCACCCTATACCCAAAGTAACATATCATCAACTATATGGGGAAACCCAGTTGATTGTTACATATGAAACCTCTCATATATCAACATAGTTAGAAATATAATATGTCCTATTTACTTATGCCCTATGGAAAACACCCCATACATGTAATGAATAAATTTTACCTAGATGATAGATCCCAAGTTGTACAATACCCCATGCTCTAATATTATATGGCATAAGGCTATCATAAATAATGGAAGCTTACCATCTAACTTGTGAGACAACACCCATTCTATCTTAAGTATTATCACTACCTTCTAAATATCCAAAATTTGTAAGGTATAAACATAAAACATACTAACCCTCAATCTAGGGTATATCCTCTCTAATCCCATCACCCATGTGGCTAAGGCTCTCCTCTCCTCCTCACCATCTAGTCCTCCCATGACCATGAGTGTAACTACTATAATTAGTCCTATAATGCCATGGATATACTCTAAGGTGATGCACACCTCAATTGTATCCCCCTCCACCTTCCACCTAAACATATTATTTAGTCATTCCCAGGCTCCAAGGTACATGACTAGTAAATCTACACTTAATAGAATCCTACACATCTCCATGATGCCTCCTAAACCTACTATAATCAATTTATCTTGATCCTCAATAGATAATTTATCCAATAGGTTAGGAATCCATATTTCATCCATTAAGTACCAAAATATAGGATGTCCCTATAACCATAAAATAATAAAAAATGTACTAGATCCTCCATGTCATTTATAATCAAAATACATTTTTTTAAAATTTTAACTAAAACAAGCCTAATTTTCTTTAATTTATTCATTTTTAATCAATCAAACCTATTTTTAGCCTACTCGGTCCTTTTAGCCCTCATTCAACCATTTTGGGCCTTTCTAGCACTCTTTTGACCTATTTTCACATATTTTTGTACTATTTTAGTCACTTATTCAAACACTAGGTTGACCAAAATTTCCTTATTTTGATTGGGTTGAATTAACAAACTAATTCAACCCTTTAATTTTTAACCTTACTACTAATTCATCATAATGTATTTTTATACTAGGTCAGTAGTCATGTACTAAGTCGGTAGTTTGGAAAACATACTAGGTTGGCACATACCTACTAGGTTGACAATGTGAATTTTGCAAATTTTCAACCTACTTGGTCGATTGGGTTGACCTAGTTGTTTTTTACTTCTGACCCCTTACATTTTTAGTAATAAATGCCTTCCAAAATTTATTACTTTGATCCCTTCAAACCCATTCCCCTACTTCAATTTTCCTAACCCTAACAACTTTTTTGGGTTCATTCTAGTTCCTAGAAATTATTTAAAACACACATTTCTAAAAAAAACACTTAAATTCAATAAAATATTTAAAAACTAGTATAATATTCTTAGTTTCTTACTTATGCTAAACTTGTTTCCATCACTGGGAGTCCCTCTCATCTCGCCTATCATCTCCTCTCAATCTTAGCTCATTTGGTCTCTCAGAGATCTTTTTCTCTCACATACAAGTCAAAAATAACAAATGACTTCCATTTCACCTTATTTAAAATTAATTTTCAAAAATCTTAATCTTTCAAATATTTTCCATTATATTCCTTTTTTTCATATATCTTTTTTTCTACTAATCCATTTTTCAAACCATAAAAAGTTCTAGAATCATGACAATGTAGAAAATCTTTTACACTACTATATGACTATCTTTAATTTTTTTATTTTTGGATATTTTTAACACTAACTTCTATAGGTTCACCTAATTTTATTCATAATTGGACACCTTGAATTATCTTTTAGTCTAATTATTTATCTACAACACTAAGGTAAGTAAAGGTATGTGTTTTTCAATTGTATAATTTCATATATTTTATTTTCTACTTACTGCATTTTACTTAGCATCAACAATATGTGTTATCATGTTTTATTCTTGAAGCAACATCCCATGTTGCACTCACATGACACATGATGAGATTCAAGTGGGGCATATATATACACAATATTTTCAAATGTTTATATTTTATTGACACTCTATATCCTGCAGGAACCCATTGAGTCTCAATCTCTCTAAGTGTACACCTTAAGGGGTGCACTAGAAAAGGGGTGGGAAAACCATTGGTGCTTAATAGGATTTTTGTCCCTTTTTACACTTATTATCTACACACTTATATCCTAAAATCCTTATCCCTAAGTAGTTAATTCTCTATTTCACACTCTCTAATGATTTACCACCTTCTCTCCCCCTTTTCCTAACCTTGACCCATTTTGAACTTTTTACTATACTAGGTCAAACTTATTGACCCTATATAGTTTTCAACCTTATTTTATTGTACTAGTTTATTTGGGTTGACCCTAAACATTTTTGGGTAAAATTTAATTAGGGTCTAGGTCAGCTCTTGGCTGACATAGCTCGTGACCTAGTGAATTCTTGTCATTAATTATACTAGGCCTACTGGGTCAACACTATCAGCCAAAAACTGTGGAAGGGATTAGGATTATATATTCCTATATATACAAGATAATTTCACCATTATTTAGGTAAGATAATAAGAAGTAAGAGTTATTGTACATTTGCTTATCCACCATTCTACTTGAGGAACAAGCTTAGAGTTTCATACTTTATTTAGAGATATAGATATTTTCTTGTGGATAAATCTTTTGGATGCATTGATAGGTTGTGTATCCTAGAGTTGATTTTTATTTTTCATCTTTACATATCACAACAACCTCTTATGCAACATCTTGGCCAAGGGAGAGTTTGAGGCTCGATAGGTTTGTCTTCAAAGTTAAGTATTCCTAACTTTGTTCCTTATCTATAAGATTATATAGATATGAATTTTTACTTATATTCAATGCATTAGTATTATATATACATTTACATGATTATATTTCTCTTATGCATGTTTAATTTTATTTTTTCTAACTTCCCTCGTTGTGCCACAAGATTTGGTGAGCACTAGATTATATTTATTTTACTTGTTATTAGTTTAGTAGGATATCAAAACATAGGACTCCCTTAGGGTTATTATGTGATTGTGCTTAAATAGAGGCTTTTTAACCCTCCATAAAATAGTGTATTGTGGTAAAATATCCCCTAATTAGGTCTAGTAGATCCCCATATTGGTCATGTTCTCGATTATCTAATGTGTCTCCAATCATAAGTGTATGGTATGATATATATTCTATAAGTTAGGATTGATTTATATATATGATGATTTTATGATTGAATACAAAACACACCTAGTTTCTAAATCTCTATTTCATTTGTTCATTCCTTCAATATTCTAACTAGTTAAATTAGGCCCATTAGACCTTCTTTTTATACTTGACTCTTTCTCTCACCCATCTTAGTAAAAAAAAACCTATCCATACTTGGATCAACCTTAGAATAGATCAAGAAACATTTTTCACAAGTTTAACAACCATTTCATAAGTTGGTCACCACCAATAAGGACCAAAACCACCATTAGGCCTAATACATACCTAATGCAATTAGGCCTTCTCAAGGTGTACATTTCACCTTGACCATTTTGGAACATTTTGAGATTCCAAAAATGGATTAAAAAATGATAAAACACTTAAATTATACCCTTTAAAATCTCACATTATGTCCCCAACAACATTTATCTCATTTCACTCCTTGAACCACACCATTACGTCAACTCAAAATTAGGCCTTCTCACTGCCAAAAAGTCTACATTGAATATATCAATATTACACTCAACTTTTCCAAATACACACACACACACACATAGATATATATACATACATACATACATATATCCATAGATATAGATATATATATATATATATATATACACACACACACATATACATATATATATATATATATATCCATAGATATATATATATATACACACACACATATACATATATATATATATAGATATATATACACATATATACATATACATATATATACATATACATATACATATATATATATATATATACACACACACATATATATACATATATATATATATATACACATATATATACATATATATATATGTATACATATATATATATACACATATATATGTATACATACATATCTATATATATATATATACATATATATATACACACACACACATACATACATATATATGCATATGTATGTGTGTGTGTGTGTGTGTGTGTGTGTGTGTGTGTGTGTGTGTGTGTGTGTGTGTGTGTGTGTGTGTGTGTATATCACATGGATAGGTAATCCATGACCTAATTATAATCACCATTTCCATTATACTTCACCAAATAGTGAAAAATACCTTAAATAGATCACTTCCATATGCTCACTCAGAATTGTAAATAGGCCTCAAACACCCTAGCAAGAACCTTTGACTTTTCACACATTAATAAGAATTTATCATGAAGATAAATGTATTATAATTAAAATATGAGACACATATATAAAATTAATATACCTTATATTATTCAAATTATTTAATAATGAGTAAGGAATAACATTCTCACTAAAATATAAAAATTGCCTAAATGCTCCAAAACACACTCATGGAAACTAAGACTTAGAACACTTATGTGAACAATTTTATGAAATTAAAATGGGTTTATATGATCCTTAAGAATAATTATAACACACACACACACACACACACAAACATATACATACATACATACATACATACATACATATATATATATATGTGTGTGTGTGTGTGTGTGTGTGTGTGTGTGTGTGTGTGTGTGTATGTATATTATATATATGTGTGTATATATATATATATATATATATAGAGAGAGAGAGAGAGATTGGTCTATAAGACCAATATTGTTATTTAAAATTGTAATATATATATATATATATATATATATATATGTATATATATATATATATATGTATATATATATATATATATATATATATATATATTACAATTTTAAATAACAATATTGGTCTTATAGACCAATCTCATGTCTTCACCCTATAAAGACCTCACTGTGTTAGATAGGTTACTTTGAGATAAAAAAAATTCTTGTATATGATCATCTCAAAATATTCTTATTGGTCTGGGTTTTATGAACACTATATCCATAATGAGTTATCCTCTAAGATTTTAGGATCTTAATGGATGTAAACTCCACTCCAAGGTAGGAATTGTAGGTATACGGTTTATTTCAACCTATTGATGGAATAGAAAGTATGGCATGTGGGTTGTTGATAAAGTTTTTGGATAGAGGTGTGGTTATAATAAGGCTAGTGAATATATACATGTTGAGGTCAAAATACCCCATTTTAAAAAAAAAACTTTAACCCTTCAGATATTTTGAAGCTTAGCCCTAAAAGCATGGCCTATTTTGAACATTATTAGAATTTGAAGATCATCCACTTTAATGAGGTTAGTTCACTAGTTTATGGTTTTTATTTGAGCTACCCTAATGTTGTTAATAATTGGTCTTCATGTATTTTAGTTATAGGTTTCATGGAAGACTTGTTGGTGGATTCATGTTCCAAAACCTTGGTGCAAACCTTTGTTTCAAGTTTGAATTTCAATTTGGCAAGAACATTATAAATTTATGTTGGACTCAAACCTAATTTTTATGTTAAGGCTTGGTCATGTTTTTTTACATAGCCAAACATTATCCTAAAAATATGCCCTGGTCCCTTTTATTTCCCCCCCTTATGTTTCCTATATCTCTAACATTGTCCAATGTTATGTTGTTAGGGTCCTCTTTATTTTATAATGTGCTCCAATTTTATGCTCAGGGTCCCTTTTAATTTTCTTAGCAAGGTCCCTTCATATTTTATGGCATGGTCCCTTTAACTACATAATTAACCTAAATATTTAATGATAATATCATATTCATGTTATGAACATGAATGAGACCTTAGTATAAATGCCTTAACCTAACTTTCTTTCATCCTAGGTCCTAACTTAATTATCATGCATCTTGCAGGATCTAATGATTCATGATTCCTCTTGCCTTTTGATCCAAAAAAGTGAGGAAAATCCTATTAAATAGAGAAATTAGACCTTCAAAACATTCATGTTTAAGGGCCTAGATCATGATCACCAGCTTGTACTTTGTCATGAATTGAAGATCAGATGGAGCAAAGATGTTGAAAATTTAAAGCCTCAAGAGGTCCATGGAGTTGCCATGTGGCACTCCTACATTAAAAGATTAAAATCAAAGGGTTGTAATTGTCACAAGGAACCAATCACAAGCAATATGCTAGATCATGATTAGATGGCTCTAACTTCATCATGGCATTCGATGGAATGGCATGAACTAACTTTGAGATCTTAGGAAACTCTACAAAGCTATTACATGGCACTCTCACATTAGAACATAGGAATTTTATGAGCTTAAAATTGACATTCATGTGAACATAATTTGATGTCCATAAGGCCATCATTGATGTCTATCCAACCATCAATTTTAAGACCATCAAACCTAAAATACTTCACAAGATTAAATTTTTCATCCTCGTGAATGTCATTTAAATGTCAAAGAGACTTCCTTTGAAATTTGTGAGGCTATCACAATTAAGCTCAACTAACCTTTTTACTTATACTAAATGGGGAATATTTTATTTCATTCAAAGGGCCTTTTTTTATTTAAAACATAGCATAAAATGGTTTAACCTAAGTCCATTCACATTTATTAGTATAAAATAGACTTAGGTAAAAGCATTTTAACGTAAGTTCTTTTATGTCTATGCACTGACTTAAAGTTCATACACCTTGTAGGATATAATGGTTCATGCTTCATCATATAAAATGATCCAATAGTATGAAATAATCAATTACTTTTCAATGGATCCCTTGGGAGCCCATTAGTTCAACACATGGCTAACATGCATCCAATATGTGATTGATAAAGGTGCTAGAACTTAGGAAGCACACAAAGATGCCAAGTGGCACAACCATGGATATTTAGACCAAAAATAACTAACAACAAGTAAGGTCCAAAATCATAATCAATGGCCTATGCTGATTTGAGGATCTTGATCAAACAGTGAAAAATAAAAGGTATTTTTTAAATGCCAATGGCTAGTGGTTCAAAGGCATTTATGAAAAATGCTATGAAAGGTTATAGATAGATAAAAGATAAGTGACATATGAGAACAAAATGACAAAATATGAGATATTATGTGCTCAAAAATGCAAACATATAAAGTCAAGGGTCTAAATCATATCTTAAGCACATATGATCCAAACACTAAATGAGTTAGCACCATTAAAGCTTCAAAACTATAAAACTTACATAAAAAAGGCCTTAAGTGGACTCTAGTTGATTAATGTAAATTTTAAATAAGTTAAATTTTATTTTTAGCAAGAAAGAGATAACCTAAAAATCATTTGCAATCTAATTGAAGGTAATTTGAAAATTTTGGAAGCCATGGTAGCTTACAAGCAACAATACAGGGATGAGATAGATCTATATTTGTCTATAAACAATGAAGGGAGGGTCTTAAAATATATAAACCTAGATTTTTATACACTAAACACCACTAATAATAATTTGTCTGAGCTCTTTTAAAATAGTAAGGAGATATAAGCCATTATTAAGGAGGAACAAAATATTGCTACTATGACCAGGAGGTATTATGACCTAGTTGCAGTCTAGATGGCCAATATTCGCCATGCATAATCCACTATATTGACATCATTGATTTTATTTTCAAGGATTATAGGATTGATTAGGTTTATATTAACCATGAAAGGCCCTTTAAAATAGTTTCATTCATTTCCCTATTGGCCTTTGAAATTTATTATAAGCCCCCAAAACCCCATGTGGATCTACCCACTATTAAGGAATGGACCGAGAAGAATGATATAAATAAGATCCAACCATATAGATTTCCTGTCTATGTCCTAATAAAACTTGTAAAGTTCGATATTTCATACCAAATTATTAATGGTGTGGATAGAGTATGCAAAGATAAGAGGAAGGGTCTCCTTCATCCATTTCCTATAACCATTGACATAACTATGATACATAATTGGGATCAAGTGAGTATTGTGTCTATGCATAGGGACTCTTTTAGATTGTAGCTTGATGAGCTAAAGATATGTGACCCAAAACACATAGTATCCATAAACTTAAAATCTAGGTAGTTACCCAAACCAGTGTATGTTCACCAACTCAGTGTCCATGACACCATTTATATCAAAGAAAATGATTTTAAAGAGATATTTGCTAGACTTAGGGCATAATAGTAAACTTTAGAATAGATTTTATAGTGATGACAAACCACTATGGAATATATGGTAAATGGTACCTATGTAATAACATATGTTGTCTAGACATTCTAGGACACCTTAATAAACATCATCAGCTTTAAGTGCCATAACCCCTAACACCAATTACATAGGGTCCTAGTAAAGAAAATTTGGAAGCAAAACCTATTAAGAGCCCATCATCCTTATTCCCTCTTAATATACCTACATCTCCAGTAGAATACTTAGACATGATTGAATTAGGACCTAATGAAATAGTGGAGGACACTCTCAAGGTCCTTATTGAGACATATGGCATAAATGAAGAAGAGGAGAATGTTGAGAGTCAAAAGCCTAGGTAGAGGAGGCTAAAAAAGATAAAGGAAAAGAGGTTTCTTCAGATTTAGTTCTAGTAGATCCCCCATAGAAAAGGAAAGAAGAATTATCCCTAGTCCCAATTGGATCAAAGAGGCCAAATTTTACATTCACTCATCCCATAAGTGAAATCAACTTATTTAGTGAGGAATACCCTATTCATAGACCAATCATCCAAAATTGGTTCATCTATGGTAAAATTCAATAGATTCCTACTTTTTCTCATTATTGGGCCTTGACCCAAACTATTTGTGCATGATGACATCAAGCCTTGGATAAAGGATTTGATGAAAGAGGAAGAAGAAATAAGGATAGTGACCACTATAGGGTCAAAAAAAAAATGGATGCTCTAGGAGCATCAAGTAACACAAGGATAGAGGTCCCAGAACCTCCAAAATACATATAGTCATATTATACTATGCATTTCAATCCAAAGACAACTAGATTAGAGAGAATGACAAAAATAAAATCCATGGTGGGGACTAAATATTTCACATTTTAGAAGGTTTAACCCTTTATAGGTTTAACTCTATTTAGATGGCAACATCATAGTGAATTTCCCATCCATGAAGAAGATATTAAAAGATTATCTAAGGCTCATTCAACTCAAGTCAAAAATGACGTCAGAGGAGTGAAATAAAATATTCATAATTTAGAGAAGGAAAAGGAGAAATTAGAGACCTAGGATATAATATTAGTGCCTAAGGCTATAATAAATATGTTCGAAGTATCCTTTTTTGATATGTTTGATTCCTTAAAATCAATGAAGCTATGGCAATATGCATTAAGCCAATAGAGTGAGGTGACCAAAAGATTGATAATGGAATGGCAAGATGTAGAGGCCAAAATAAGAGATCTTATCAACATATTGATTAGGAACAAAATTCCTAAGTTCATAACCATTATCCTAGCCCACCTAAATGTTATATTAGGGATAGTGGTGGATAAGATCCAAATCTTAGATGTTTGGTGAATATTCTTGTATAGACTCTTAAAATATGATGACGAGTTAATTATTAGGATTAAGGAACTCTTTGGTACCATGTTGGCTAATCCTAAAAAGACTAGATCCCTAAGAATTATTGATGATGAAAAATATAAGCATAAAGTCACTTTGGTGATGAAGGAAGTAAAAGGCAAAAGCTAGGGCCAATTATGAAGTAACAATAGTAGAATTTAGGGCATGATCTTCACTCTTGAAGAAAATATTAGGAAATATAGAAGCATTAAAGATGCAATGTTAAGGGATGATAGAGATTTTGAGGACTTAGTTGACCAAAAATATGTCTATCTCCTAAAGCTAGTTGTGGATTTAGGACTCTTCAAGGAACAACATTAGGGGATATGGAGCTTTTACAAGAGTAAAAAGAGGACCCTTTGATAATGGTCCCAATAAATAATTAATATATATATTTTTTAAAAACATTTTAATATATGAAATAGGAATATTCTTTTGTAAAGGCATATGCTAGTCTGTTAGCATATTTGCCTCTAGGTTAGTCTAGTTTATAAAAGCAAGTGTATTCTATTTTTGAAAAAGGAAAACTATCCTTATCTTTTGTAAATTTGTATCTTATAACTAACTAGTATACTAGCTTGTCTTTCTATAAAATTTAGTATTACCATCTTGTAAAGGGAAAGAATTTTGAGAAAATTTGTATACTTTGAGAAATTAATACTACCAAGGAATTATATGAATATTTTCCAAATTTGATGTGTCAATTTTTAATGTGGCTTTCTCTTAATTTTTGGTTCTAAAGCTTGAATTTAAATGGTTTCATGATTTATAAATTTGAATTTTGTGACACAAGGTTACTAATTTGTGCTTATGCTATATTAGTTTGAGAATCTTGATTTTGCTTTGATTCATTTTTTCTATATTTAGATGTGATAATGCTATTTGTGTTTAGTAAAAAATATTTGAATTAAAATCTACTTACTAATTTTATAATTTCACACTATCCTTAGAAATTTTCTTGGTGTATGGTGAGATTTGAGGTTACACTATTTTGCATCATATACTAGTTAAGTATAGGTTTAATTATAATTGAAACTTTGTCATGATATTTGAGTTAAGGATCAATAATTACTTATTTCCTTTCCTCCTTACCCTTCTCTTTTTCTTCTTTTCAACCAGATCACTTTAGTTTAGACTTCATTATAAATATCCATTTAGATTAGTCTATAGTTTTATATTTGATCATAATTCACTATTATTAACAAAGATACTTACAATATTTAATGAAATAGACCATGATGAATCCCAACCATCAATTAATATAAATTTTGTGGAACATATAAACATTGTTTTGTTGTTATTTCACCATATGTAACATAAGGTATCAAAACCTACTACTTATGCTCTGAATTCACAAAATTATAAAATGAGAAGTGTTATTTTAATAATAAGGACATTTTTGGTATATATAGAGGCATCAAAAAGTCCCTATTGGTGCTAGAAGGAGGACCTTTCTTTGAGAATTTGTTGAATCTTTGCTTATTTTAGTGTGTTTTGATTTAAGATTGGTTTTATCTTTGTGATTTTGAATAATTCATTTCTTATAAGTGTAAATATAATTGATATTTATGGGTTTTGACATATATTTATTCTTCCTTTAGACAAAGATCAAAGTTATTTCAATTTTGATGATTAGTTTTAGTAAATGTAGCTCAAGATTTGAAAATCCATAGTATTTGAGGTTAGAATAGCATTTTTTAAATCAAACATTGGAATATATTTTATATATTTGAGATTATTTGTGCTTAGACTTAGAAGGATAGATAATATTTATGTAATTAAACACATCTTTTAATTATCTTAGTCAAAGGTTGGCATCCTTTACTATTATTTATACAATCTTTACAAAATGAACTTAAAGTACATGTTTAATCCTTATTATTTATAAATATTAACTTGATACATCATATTTCAAATAGGATATTAAATCTTCAATTTATAATTTCCAAATATTGAAATAAGATCATAATCAAAGATAAGAGAGCCTTTGCTTGAGCTTGAAGTCCATAGGAAAACTAGGCGAGATAGAGGTAGGCATAGATGTTCTAAATATTTACCAACTTCACCTCTTCAAGGTGCCTTTACCTTCAACCTTCATCTAGGTATGGCTTGGTTGAGAGACTCTTCAATCAATGTACTAGGTGTGGTACATGATATCACACATAACCCTAAATAATACTTACCAACATTTAGTCCAATGAGTATTGTTATTGTTAAATAGCACATTAAATATTTTAAACGTGATTTAAGGTTGATAAATATTGTGCATGAAGATGTATAATTTAGGTTGTTCCCATCTACTTTTAAATATGTTGCCTATAAATCATTTTTGAATTTGCCTAAAAATTATATTACTAGTTGGGATGGCTTTACTAATGTTTTCATAGACCAATTTGGAAAAATTATCATTCCATGTGTCCTATACTATCAATTCACCACCATATATAGGGAAAAAAGAGACCAAATAAGGTCCTTTAAATCCATATTCCATAAAATGTATAGTAGGACCATAGAACCTTATAAACCTAATGATGTTTTAGCTCTATAAATCTATAAGGATGTAGTAGATCCCATGACCTCTATATTTTTGAAAAGATCTATTCTAACTATAACTTAATTATCCAAGGCTTATTCTAAGGTAGTGATCATCAATGTTCAAATGTAACCCCGAGGATAAATGGCCTATTCTATTCCAAATATCAATCCATATATGCCCATTCAGAACATCTTCCTAAATAATAACCAAAATATCCTATCCATGAACTAACTCCCAAATCTAAATCAATTGCCCTTGAGTCATGCTACTCCCAATCAGAACATAGGATTATTGAGTCATCCTACTAATGGATTCAATTCAAATGATCAAAGATATATAATACAGGTTGCTAATAATAACTAAGTGCACAATTATGATACCCCCAAGAATGAAAATGAGTCTATCTTGAAAATGGTCCAAAAATTAAGCATTGATTTCCTTCAATTACAAAAACAAGTAGGTAATACTAGAGAAATATTTAGTAGTAACTTATCATTTCAAAGTTTTAATAGGCAAAAAAATAGTTTTTAGAATGATATTTTTCATAATAACAAGGCTAATGAACCATCTTCTAGAGATAGGACTATGGACATTAATCTTACTAAAATTATTTTGACTAATTATTATAGAGTGCATTGTACATCCAAGCATGGAGAGATTAATTATATAGAGTTTTATAAGGATTTTGAAGATTTATAATAAGATTTAGACACATTTTAAGTGGTCCCTAACAAATTAAGATAAGTACCTCAAGATCCAAATCATCTGATCAAGTCAACATGGTGGAGTATTTTGATTTCTATTTTCAAGAAGAGAACAAACTTGATGATGTCTTTGAGGAGATCCAGGCCTTCCAACAATTCTTTAAGAAGACTTATCCCTTAAGTAATAAATATCAAAGGCAACCCTTGACTAACTCAACACTTCAAAATAACTTTAGTACTCTTCCATACACTTCTTCAAGTAATGATCGAGAACCACCCAAAAGAGTACCCTTAAACATAATATTGATGTTCCTAGTTATTTAAACAAGACTAGTTATAATATTTTTGAGGATAAGAAAAAGATAAAATATAACATCACATTGCATGAATTAACATATATCATATAAAAAAGGACCTCTTGATAGAATCATTTTCAAAGATGTCCAATAGACCACATAAGGTTGACAATGCTAATGTGACTATGCACAAAGCTAAGGTAGAGTCTCCTCCTTTCCTGCTCATAGTTAGGATGTTTGGTAAGAAATTACATAATTATTTATTATATTTTGGTGCATCCACCAATATCATGTCAAAATGTATTTTTAAATAACTTGTATTAATACCTATAAAGTCTGATAGGGTTATCACCGAATTAGAAAAATCTAGGGTCAAGTTAGTTAGAGAGTTATTAAATGTTCATATGCAATTAGCCTTTGAGCCTAGAGTGTAATAGTTTATAGATATCCAAGTTGTTGACATTCTTGATGTGTATGGAATCTTGTTAAGTATGGAATGGACCCAAGCTCTAAATGGCTACATGTCCATGGATTGCTCACATTTATGGTTGGCTTGGAAAGGATTTCTAAACTAGATCAAGGTTTAGAGGGAACCAAGGATGAAGAATGTGATCACTAAGTAAAATTCCATCAATGAAAGGGTCAACATAACTAACTTAGACTTAGGGATTTTAACCCTAGAGATTACAAAGGTATGTGATCCTAAAAGTACTCATGTTATTCCTAGGCTATAGAATCTACATTTTGATGGTGCTAGGTGTAAGGATGGATCTTGGGTTGGTATTGTGCTTACTGACCCTAGTGGTAATAAATACCATGTATCCTATAAAATATAATTACCTTGTACTAAAAACCTTGCTAAATATGAGGCCCTTATCTTAGATTTGCATTTTTCTACAAAAAATAAATTCAAAGAACTACTAGTTTATGGTGGCTCAAAACTAGTGGGCAATCAAGTACGAAGTAAATATCAATAAAAAGGTATAAGTTTAGGTTATAGGATCTAATTGAATATTTTGATGTTTTTAGCATTATCTCCATCCCCAGGTAAGAGAACCAATTTGTTGATGAGTTGGCATCTGATGTAGCCAATCTCATGCCCAACCAAGACTCCCCCAACTTTAGCATTGAGTTAATGCCTTGTCCTTTCGTCCCTAATAATGTAAATCATTTTCAATTATTTAGTGATGATCAATAGTTCTTAAGTTTCATACTAATTCTAGAGCATTTAAGGCTCACATCATTGATGAGACTAATGAAAATACACTTAGGGAGGATAAATTTGATATTAAAGTCATTCAACTATATGATAATAAAATTCCAAAATACATGATTGCCTTAGAGATGTTATTTGATCAAGACAAGATGGTTGAGGTTTCTAATATTCCCAAGGTAAGTGGTAAGGACTTAAAAGCAATATATCTTGGCCCCTAAGATCAACCCCAGCTAGTTAACATGGGAACATCCTACACTAATATTGAGAATAAGAAAGTCAAAGAGTTGCTAACTAGGTATAAGGATGTTATAGCTTGGTCTTATGATGACTTAAAGATATTTGATCCAAGGGTCATCACCCATAATATACCCCTTAAATAAAGTTGTAATCCCTTTCGACAAAATAAAAGACTTATGAACCCTGTCCTATAACCAATGATCTTTAAAGAGGTCAAGAGATTACTAGATGCTAGAATTATGTTTCCCATCAGGCATTCTACCTAGGTGGCCAATTTGGTGTCAATCAAAAAGAATAATGGTGATATTAGGTTATGTGTTATCTTTAGAAATTTGAAAAAATCACCTAAAAAGGATAACTATCCTCTTCTCTCTCTTGACTAGGTGATATAATTTGTTTCAAGATCATCTATGATATCTTTTCTTGATGGCTTTTCAGGATATAACCAAGTGTTGGTTGATAAGGAGGAAAATATGAAGACAACCTTTACAAAAAAATGGGGGAACTTTGCTTACAAAAGGATGCCTTTTAGGTTAATTAATATAGGAGATACTATTCAAAGGCCATGGACCATGTCTCTAAGGTCTGATTGGTAAGTGCATCATTATATATATAGATGATCTAGCAATTTTTTTCTAAAAATAGGGAAGATCACTTTATGCATTTACAACAAGTATTTGAGAGATGCAAAAGGCATGGAATCTCCCTAAACCTAAGAAAATTATATTTTTTGCTATTAAGGGAAAATTATTGGTTCATGTCATAATTAAATATTGTATATCCATAGATCTTGAAAGGGTGGAAGCTTTATCTAGGATAAAGCCTCAAAATAGTAGGAAATAGCTAAAATCATTATTTGGTAAGATAAAATTTGTAAGGAAGTTAATTTTTGGCTTTGTAAAGATTGTAAAGACATTAAATTACATGCTAAAGAAGCATGCCAAGGTCTCATGGGATGAAGAATACAGGAAGGCATTCAATGACATCAAAGAAGCAATTATCCAAGCTCCAATCCTGATAAGTCCTTAATTTTCAAAGGACTTATATCTATATTCTTTTACATCTGACCATACTATATCTATAGTTTTAACTCATAAAGTTGATGGGTGTAATCACCCAATAGATTCCATGAGTAATAACTTTAAGAACACTAAATTAAATTAAACATTTATTGATAAACAAGAATATACATTAGTTTTAGATTAAGGTAAAAATAGGTTTTGAAGGGGCCCCAAAACCCTGAAACAAAGGAAGAAGGATATAACAATAACGCCTTCAAGTGAGACAAACCTAAAACCTACTACTGAGCAATATCAAAAACAAGTTTAACAGGGACCTAAAACCACAAGTCAAGAACAACAAAAGACAGACCCCAAGTTTTACAGAGACCTAGAAGCTCAAGTGTGTAAAGAAAACAAAGAACCAGTAAATGGAACCAGTTATAACATCCAACTAATAGGACCAAAATAGTAAGAGCAAAAAGATCCTATTCTTCTAATTCCAGGATCATCTTCACTACTTCCTTTCCAATCATAGCAGTGTCTTGTATGGATATTACAGCCGACATAGCAACCTCTTGCATTGCTTTCTTCCTTGAGCTCTATCTGGTCCTCTTACTAGGCCCCTCCAAAGATTTTATTTTCTCATTAGCTCATTTTCCAATGTTTGTAGTAGCTTCATATATGCTAGAAGTAACCTCCTCCATCTTCATTCTGCTTTCCTTAATGAGGCTTCTTAGGTTGTTTTCATAGTCTTTTAGTTTGATAGGAATATCCCTCATCTACATTTCTAGATTATTGATTTTATTCTGATTAGCTTCCTAATTATGTTCCATCATTTCCATTTTCTTCTTGAGGCCCATTATTTCCTTATACAGCCATGAGTCTACTTGAAGGATAGCATCTGCTTTGCATTTGGCTGAATTCATAAATGGATACCCCTTGTGATTCTGCCAAATGTCACTAAAATCTTGAGTGTTCTCTTTTGGATTGACTTCATCCTTTTTTGTTTTATCCTCCCTTTCCATTCTTTTCTTTTCTTTAGTTTCAATAGGACTTTCATTGTGAACAAGATCATCCTTTACTTGTTCTCTAGTTTCCATTGCATGATAGGCATCCTGAACTAAATGTTCTTTCTCTATTTTTGAAGTAGGATCCTCAAATAAAACATCCATTTCTTTTTCACTTTCCCTTAGCACTTGTTGATTATCCTCAAGATCATAGTTTTTCTATTTTGTTCTTTCCTCTATAGTGTCCCCTTCTTTTTCATTCTCACTTTTATCTTTTCCTTCCTCATTAGAGCTGGATTCCCCACTATCTGTTCCTTCATCTTCCTCCATACTCTCCTCCTCAGAACTTTCAGTGCTTTTGCACTCAGTTTCCTCATCAACAATCTATTTTTTAAAGATGGATGATTTGGGTTTAACTTTTTCTTTCCCCTTCACTATTTCATTCTTCTTACTCTATGATTGTCCGAATAAAGATTCGAGACAATGGCCTTATTTTTGTAAAAACCTTCTATTATTAGGATCAATCCCTCATGTAATATAGGATGAGACTCCTCTTTTCTATGAGTAAATAGACTTTGGAGCAGCGAGAAGCACAAATAGAAAGGGAAGGAGATTCTTACTTTGTGCCTAAAATGATTAAGAAAGACAAAATGAAATTTATGGACTCTTTTGCTTCTACCATCAAGTATAAAATACTCATGGATGAAACAAAAGATGTCTCTCTAGATTCCTTTTATCTGCTCTAGGTTAAAAAAATCTCCACTCTTTTCCAACTATTGCTCCTTAGCATTCATCTTTGAGAATTTGCTATATGCCTCATTAGATATACTGGTCTGCTTAGAGAATTTTATACCCTCCATTGGAAGCCCCGTGACCTTCGCAATGAATTCCTCAGTGAGCTTCACCATCATGCCATGGAGGGTTACCCTATCGTTGACCCAATTTTTGAAAAATGCTGTCGTTATATGGGGTTTTGAACCATGTAGCCACTCCAAGTAGCTCACTACCTTTCCTCTCTAAAGGATCTTCCAAACATCTTGTTTTGCCTTCCAGTCTTCACAACTTTTAGGGTTCCTAATTCCTTGGTTCACCTTTCATTTTATAGGCCATACAATTTTCTAGCAACACCCAAACACTAATTACTATGCAATAAAACTAGCTGTTATCAGCTTGTATTGGAACTCACCTATTTTCTGGCACATGCAGTACCCCCTTTACATTCTCATGAATATATCTGTTCAATGAATATAATCCTTCCATCATGAAGCCACTCCACCAAATCATTAACTTTCTATTCCAAGCAGATCTTTCCCTCCTTTGAATGAAGAGCGTCATAATTAATAAGTGCTTTGAGATTAACATCCCTATTTAATGCATCCTGCCATCTCACCTTTTGCCCTGTTTGAACATCATGATTAGCTATCCAATCATCAACCCCATTAGCTTCACGGTAAGTATGGGTTATGGTTACTTTTTCAAATTTTTGAATTAAGGTTTTCATTTCCATCACCATTACCTCTATAGACCATGAAACTTAATTTTTGTTGTTTAAGATATTAATGATATTTAGGGAGTCACCTTCTGGCCATAATTTAGAGAATCCTGATTCAACATCTAATTTAGTGGTTTGAAGGGTTGAAATAGCTTTAGCAATATGACTATTCAACTTACCTATAGGGATAGTAATAGCATCAATTACATTTCCCACATGATCTCTCAAAACTCCTCCACATCTTGCTTTTCCCTGAATCTACATTAGTTAAGTTAGTAAAGAAATTTGGGAATTGTATCTTTAGAAATACGGTGCATAATATTCTCCCTGACTCTACCACAAAAATTATGTTGAGCTAGAACATAGAGGTAAATGGATGTTAGTTTTGTAAAAATATGACATATAAATGAAAAATTAAAAATTGGTAAGGTGACAAGGCTTAATCTAAATGATTGCTAATACTAGCCCTAGGTCAAGTATTATGCATGTTGATCAGCAAAACTTTCAATCTAATGAGTGCTATGATTCTATAATTCATTTAATGTTAAATGGTACCTATCCTATAAGAATAACAAGGGAGTAAAAGAGAGCCTTGAGGCTCAAGGAAACCCATTATTTTATCCAATATGGGGTTTTATATAGAAACAAATTTAAAGGGGTCTACCTGAGGTGTATCTCAAAATAAGAATCTACCCAAATCATGAACACCTTTCATGAGAAGTTTAGTATCCTCATAGCTAGATACCATTGTCTAATTATTTTCAAGGATGCTCATAAGAACATGAGGGAATGTCACTCTTGCCAAATATTTAGCACCAAGGAGCCTAAGGCTATAATGCCATTACAACCAGTCATGGTTGATAAACCCTTTTCACAATGGGGGTTGTAGTTTATAGAGATAGTCAACCCTAATTCACTTCAAGGTCACAAATTCATCCTAACTACCATAAATTATTACACAAGGTGGACTAAAGTTGAATCCACCAAACAATGTAGGATGGAGGAAGTGATCAGTTTCTTAGAGGAAAACATTTGTACTAGATTTGGAACTTTGGTCTCTCTAGTGTGTGACAATGGTTCTTAATTTACATCCATTAAGATGACTACATGGGTATATGATAATGGAATTTGTCTAAAGTTTTAATCTCACCATTGTCCCCAAGTAAATAGAGTATCTAAATCTATCAATAAGAACTTAATGAAGATAATAAAATAATCTGATTCAGACAAGCCTAGGACTTGGCACAAACTCCTCAAGTATGCCTTATGGGTAGATAGGATAAGGATCAAGCAAGCCTTAAAGACATCACCATTTCTATTGGTGTATGGTCAAGTACCTATCTTTCTTATCACTCTCAAGTTGCCTACATATAAATTCATGCAAGAATATATGGAAGAAAGCCAAGAACTTGTAGAGTCGAGATTTTTAGACACCATTTAGATGGAATATTCAAGGGAAAAAGCCTTTGCTGATATTAGAAGGCATCAAACTATAGTAAAGAGGTGGTTTCATAAAATATCAAAGATCAAGGTGTTTATACAAGGGGACCTAGTTCTCTAGAAAAAAAACATCTAAGCCTAAGGGTAATCATGGAAAGTTCACACCTTTTTGGATTAGCCCATATAAAATTGTAGACACATTAAGAAACCACACCTTCAATCTCAAAGATCTACAAGGAGAAGGGTTCACACTACCCACTAATGGGAAGTACCTCAAGCATTACTTCTTTGTTTCTCCTCCTGAGGTCTTTATGGAGTAAATTATAAGATGGGTAGACTTAGTGTAGGTAGGATAGTTAGTTTATTTTAGCTCTTTCCTTCATGTCCCTTGTTGTATATAAGCATGTATATATTTGTTTGTTTCTTTCCATTTCTTTCTTTGTTTCTTTTGTGGTGTGTTTGCTTATATTGCCTTATTATTTATTTTTAATAATTCCTTTTGGATAACCCTAAGCTCAAATTTTATTTAGATTACTTGAAATTCCAAAGTTCAGGAATGTGGGTATGAACCTAATACATATACTGACCATGGTTATAAAATATGAGCCTAATGATGTGATTTGAAGAAACTTGTAAAGACTGATGAATAGGTTAACTATTTTATGATAACTTGAAAATTGTCTTGAACTAATTTTGGTTTTAAAAATATTTACACTTGTAGGATAAAATCTTGATCCATTGATACATAGTCATGCTTGCACTTAATAAAAATCCTTACTTGGGACAATGGTTATAGCCATAAGTGATTTTATGAGGATTAAACACTTGACCAAATAATTAAACCTAGCTACCTTGGTTCCAAACCTTGCTGAAAGCATAAAAGATATAAAATACAAAAAATAAGAATGCAATGCAAAATCAAAAAAAATTCAACCATAGGTGATTCTAGTAATCTCCACTGGTGCTATGGATGACTAGCTAGTAGGAGAGTAATGCCAAAGCCTTCCCTAAACTAGAGCATGGTTCTTAATGAAAATCTAAACATGCCTTAAAGTCAGTGTTAATAATTAAAGACATGAAAATTTGAACTTACCCCCTAAATCCCATGGTAAACAATAAGTGGAATCAAAGAACACATAGCATGGCTATGCCTTAATGTTTGATTCCAATTCTACAAGTGTGAGGTTGGTTTCAACCAAAAAGTGATCTAGATAACGGTTTTGATCATGTGGAGTGGATGACTTAGTTGATTTATTTAAACTAGAGTCTTTAAATTCTAACATATTTCTATGTTTCCCCCAAAAATCACCATTTTTTGAGGTCAACATACCCCTTTTTTGAAAACTGGGACCCTTGAGATATTTTTAAACTTAGCCCTGAAAGCATGGACTATTTTGAACATTATTATAATTTAAAGATCATCCACTTTAATGAGGTTGGTTCACTAGTTTATGGTTTTAATTTTAGCTTGCCTAATATTGCTAATAATTGGTCTTCATGTCTTTTAGTTACAGGTTTCATAGAACACTTGATGTGGATTCATGTTCTAAAACCCTGCCATAAACCTTTGGTTCAAGTTTGAATTTTAATTTTTTAGGAACAAATTTGTGAGAACATTCTAAATTTATGTTAGAATCAAACCTAATTTTTATGTTGAGGCTTGGTCATGTTTTTTAACATAACCAAACCTTAGCCTAAAAATATGCCTTGATCCCTTTTATTTCCCACTTATGTTTCCTATATCTCTAATGTGGTCCAGTGTTATGTTGGTAGGGTACTCTTTATTTTATAACACGCTCCAATTTTATGCTAAGGGTCCCTTTTAATTTTCCTAGTAGGGTCCCTTCGTATTCTCTAGCATGGTCCCTTTAATTACCTACATAGCTTAATTATTTAATTCTAAGGCCCCATTCATGTTTATTAACACAAATGAGACCTTAGTATAAATTACTTAGCCTAAGTTTCTTTCAACCTAGGTCCTAACTTAATAATCATGCATCTTGAAGGATCCAATGATTCATGCTTATTCATGCCTTTTGATCTAATGGAATGAGGAAAAACTTCAAAAATTTAGCACTTAGACCTTCAAACCAATCATGTTCAAGGGCCTATATCATGATCAATGGATCACACTTCATCATGGACTGAATATTAGATAGAGTGAAGACATCATTGAAAATTCAAAGCCTTAGGAGGTTCATGGATTTTCCACATGACACTCTTGCATTCAAAGATTAAAAGCAAAGGGTCTTGCATATCAAGAGGAACCAATCATAGGTAAGCTCTTAGATCATGATCAGATGACTCTCACTTCATTATGACATTTGATTAAATGACATGAACTAACTTTGAGATCTCAAGAAGCTCTATGAAGCCACCATGTGGTACTCTCACATTGGAACATGGGAATTTGATGAGATTAAATTTTACATTCATGTAAATGCCATTTGACATCCATGAAGCCATCATTGATGTTTGCATGACCATCAATTGTAAGCCAATAAAACCTAAAAGACTTCATGAGCTTAAATTTTACATCCTTATGAATGTCATTTGAATGTACAAGAGGCTTCATTTAACATCCATGAGGATGTCAAAATTAAGCTCGAGTAACATTGTTACTTAGACTAAAAGGGGCATATTTTATGTCATTTGAAGTTCATTTTCTAATTTAAAAATTATCATAAAATTCTTTAACATAACTCCATTTATGTTTATTAATATAAAATATACTTAGGTAAAAGCATTTTAACCTAAGTTATTTTATGTCTATGCACTAAATTAAAGCTCGTGCACCTTAAAGTATCCAATGGTTAATACTTCATCATGGTAGATGGTCTAATGATGTAAAAAAATCTTTAAATTTTTAATAGACCCCCCAAGAGCCTAGGGGTTTGACATGTGGAGAACAAGCATCCAATATGTAATTGATAAAGGTTACATAGCTTAGGGAGCATGTGCAGGTGCCAAGTGTCACAACCACAGGGCTCTAGATGAAAGGGAACCAATGACAAGCAAGGGCCAAGATCACAATCAATGGCCTACACTAATCAAAAGATATTGATTGAACAATGAAAAATAAAAGCATTTTTTAAATGCCAATGACTAGTGCCTCAAAGGCATTTATGAAAAATACCATGAAAGGTTCTTGATAGACACCAGATAAGCACCATGCAAGCAAAAAATGAAAAAATAATAGATGTTGTGTGATAAAAAATGCAAATGTATAAAATTAAGGATTTAAATCATATATGAAGCACGTATGAGCCAAACTCTAAATGAGTTTTCACCATTAAAGCTTCAAAACCCTAAAACTTTCATAAATAGGCCTTAAGTGGACTTAGGTTGATTAGAGTGAATGTAGAAGAAGTTCAATTATGTTTTAACCATAAAAGAGCTAACCTGGAGACCATTTGAAATCTAATTAAGGGAAATTTACAAGGTTTAGAAGCCATGGTAGCTCACAGGAATCAATACAGGTATGAGATAGAATTATATTTATGTACAAACAATGAAAAGGGGTATTCAAATATATGGACCTAGACATTGTTACAATAAACACTGGTAATAACAATTGGTCCAAGCTCTTCTGGATCATTGAGGAGACGTAGGCAATACATAAGGAGGAATATATGATAACTACTATGACCAAGAGGTAGTATGACCTATTAGTAGTCTAGATGGCTAATATTTACCATGTGATTGCCAAAC
Source organism: Torreya grandis (assembly GCA_037957365.1). Taxonomy (NCBI): domain Eukaryota; kingdom Viridiplantae; phylum Streptophyta; class Pinopsida; order Cupressales; family Taxaceae; genus Torreya; species Torreya grandis. Next base: position 1,494,868 of record JARHVA010003140.1, on the reverse strand, counting down.
TAGATGTAATCCACTATATTTATGTCATTGCTCCTATTTTCAAGGATTCTAGGATTAAATAAGGTTGTATTATCCATGAAAGTCACTTTAAAAGAGTTTCATTCATTTCCTTATTGGCCTTTAAAAGTTATTCTAATCTCCCAAAACCCCAAGTGGATTTACCCATTATTAAGAAATAGACTAGGAAGAATGATCTTGACACCATCCATAGGCCATGGTTGCTCCAAATGATCCATTTGATTTGAGACTCTACTAGCAACATCCCAATTACCCAATTTAGGGAGGGAATCAAGGTAATCATGAACCTATTAAATAGAATCTTTGTAGACCCCTCAACCACATTTGTTAGCAAAACCTGGGTATCTTATGTCTAATTTATGGTAGAAAAGGGGCTCACTCCTCCCATTATGGATATGATTAGTATATACCTAAAAATAAAATTTTCATCCCTTAGGAAGAAGACCAACACCCAATTTTTCATGATGCCCTATCTATTGGATGCCTTACTAGCCTCCACCCAGATCCCCTATATCAAAAATTAGTCACCTGATGAGAGATTTATAGTTTCTCACCACTATTCTAAGCTACACATATTCAAGTATAGTCATAACATGTAATTCATGTATGATTATGTCCACCTTTCATTAGTATAAGCCATTATAGGGATTCCCATGCCTATGATAATCCTTTTAGTGAAGAAGTATGTGGAGATAATGGGAGACATCTTGTTGTATCTAAATTGTACAATGATTAGGATTGAGGGGATAATGATCTAACCTTATAGATTACCTATCCATGTCCTAATAAAATTGGTAGAGAATGAGATTGCATACCAAATTCTTAATGGTGTGGATATAATATACAAAGATAAGATGAAGGGTCTCCTCCATCCCTTTCTTAAAACCATTAGTACAACTATGTTATAGAATTGGGATCAAGTGAGTACTGTGGCTAGGTATAGGGACTCTTTTAAATTGTAACTTAATGAGATAAAGATGTGGGACACAAAATGCACATTATCCACACACTTGAAATTGATGTATTTGCCCAAACTAGTGTATGTGCACCAACTTGGTGTCCACAAAACCATTTATATCAAAACAAACACTTTTGAAGAAATATTGGCTAGACTCAATGGGTATAACATTAAACTTGAGCACAAACTATCTAGTGATGAGAAGCCACTAGGGAATATATGTCAAATGGCACCTATGTAATATCATCTATTTCATAGACCTTCCAAGCCACCTTAGGAGCATCATTAGCTAGAAGTGCCATAACCCCCGACATAAATTACATAGTGTCTTGGTAAAGAAAATTTAGAAGAGAGACCTGGTGAAGACCCATCATCCTTAGTCCCTCTTAATAGACTTTCATCTCATGTGGAATACTTGGACATGATTGCCTTGGGACCTAATGAAATAGTGGAGGATGCTCAAAAGGTTTTTGTTGAAGCACATGGCACTAATGAAGAAGAAGATAATGTTGAGGAGGCACAATCCTAGGTAGAGGAAGATAAGAAAGATAAAGGAAAAGAGGTTGCTTTAGATTTAGTTTTAGTAGCTCCCCCATAGAAAGGGAAATAAAAATTAACCTTGGTCCTAGTTGGATCAAAGATGCCAAAGTTGACTTTCACTCATACCACAAGTGAAATAAATTTATTTAGTGAGGAATAACATATTCATATACCAATCATCCTAGATTGGATCATTTATGGTATAATGTAGAAGATTCCCACTTTGTCTCATTCTTGGGCCTTGACCCAAACTATTAACATTAATGTGCATAATGACATCAAGCTTCGGATAAAGGGTTTGATGAAAGAGGAAGAAGAAAGAAGGATAGTGACCACTATAGGGTTAGAAATTAAACAAATGGATGCTTTACAAGCATCAAGAATCACAAGAATAGAGGTCCCATATAATACATAGATTCACCTACTACTATGCATTTCAATCTAAAGAAAACTAGATTAGAGAGAGTCACAACAAGAAAATCCATGGTAGGGACTAAAGAGTTCACATTCTAGAAGGTTAAACCATTTATAATTTTAACTCCAATTGGAGGGTAATAGCCTAGTGAGCTACCCATCCATGAAGAAGATATTGAAAGTCTATCTAAAGCTCATTTAGCTTAGGTTATAGCTAGCATAAGAGGAATGAAATAAAAGATTCATAATTTAGAGAAGGAAAAGGAGAATGTAGAGACACATGATATATTAGAGAAGGAAAAGGAAAAGGCTATAATAATTATGTCTGAATCATCCTTTTCTGATACGTTTGATTCCTTAAAATCAATGAAGCTAAGGCAAGATGCATTGAGATAGTAGAGTGAGGTGGCCAAATGATTGATGAAAGAATGGCAGGATGCAGAGGCCAAAATAAGAGATCTTATTAACATACTAATTAGGCATATAATTCCTAAGTTTAAAACCATTAGCCTAAGCCACCTAATTTATATATTATGGATACTGGTGGATAATATTTAGAGATTAAATGCTTGGTTAGTAGGCTTGGAAATACTCCTAAGATATGATGAAGAGCTAATTGTTAGGATTAAGAAACTCATTAGTACCATGTTGGCTAATCCTATAAAGACTACAACCCTATAAATTATTGATGATGAAGAATATAAGCATAGAGTCAATTTAGTGATGCAAGAAGTAAAGGGAAAAAGCTAGGGCCAATTAGGCAATGATAATAATATAATTTTGGGCATGATCTTCACTATTTCATAAAATATTACAAAATATAGGAGCATTAAAGAAGCAATGGTAAGGGATGATAGAAATTTTGAGGACTTAGCTGACCAAAAATATGTCTATCTCTTGAAGCCAGCTATGTATTTAGAACTTTATAATGAACAACATCAAAGGGATAAGGAGCTTTTGCAAGAGAAACATGGTTATCCTTTGACAATGAGCCCACTAATTAATTAATATTACCTTTTTATAAAAACATTGTAATATTTGAAATAGGATTATTCTTTTGTAAAGGCATATGCTAGTTTTTTAGTATATTTGCCTCTAAGTCACTCTAGTTTATAAAAGCAAGTGTATTATAGAATTTTTTTAAAAATGATAGATGTCCTTATATTTTGTATATTTGTATCCTTTAATTGACCGATATACTACCTTGTCTTTCTATAAAAAGGCAGTATTACCATATTTTAAATGGAGAGAATTTTGAGAAAATTTGTATACTTTGAGAAATTAATACTATCAAGGAATTTTGTGAAGATTGTATAAATTTGATGTGTCAGTTATTAATGTGGCTTTCTCTAAATTTTTAGTTCTAAAGCTTGAATTTGAATGATTTCAATAATTCTGAATTTTCATTTTATGATACAAGTTTGGTAATTTATGCTTATGCTAGATTAGTTGGAGGATCTTGATTTTTCTTTGATTCATTTGTTCTATATTTATATGTGTTAATGATATTTGAGTTTAGTAACAAATCTTTAAATTAAAATATAGTTATTACTTGTATAATTTCATACTATCCTTAGAAAATTTCTTGGTGTATGGTGAGATCTGAGCTTATGATATTTTGCATCATATACTGGTTAAATGTAGGTTTAGTTATAATTGAATTTTTTTCATGATATGAGTTAAGGGTCAATAATCACGTATTTATTTTTTTTCTTACCCTTCTCTTTTTCTTGTTTTCAACCAAATCACTTTAGTTTAGACTTCATTAAAAATATCCATTTAGATTAGTCTATAGTTTTAGCTTTGATAATAATTCACTATTACTAATAGAGATAATTATAATTTTTAAATAATTGGACCACGATAGCTCTCATTCATCAATTAATATACATTTTGTGGAACAAATAAACATTATTTTGCTACTATTTCACTACAGGTAACATAAGTTGCCAAAACCTACTACTCATGTTCTAAATTTCTAGAATTCTAAAATGATAAGTGTTATTTGAATACTAAGGAAATTTATGTTATACATAGAGGCATAGACATTATGTGACCTCGATGAGTGGCTAGTTACTAATCTAGACTGGGTAGGTCTTAAAACAAACTCAAAAAGGAGGGAAGGGTAAGGTAGAAAAGAAGCTTCTATTATTTTTTAGAAACTACCAACCTTGGTTGGTTTCTAAAAGGATAATTGATCTTAGAACCTATGCTTGTTGATATCATAAATTACACACACATAGTCAGACATGAATAAGAAATATAAGGGAATAACGATGTAAAAAATTCAAAAAATGCGAATAAATGTTGCTTCTTTTAGAGTAGCTACTGCACACCTTTAATCAAAAGATTATGGCTCAAGCTAGTGAATTATCTGAGGTATCTATTTTACACACACATAAAAACTCATCCAAGAGAATACTCATGCACAATTAGAACTATGAATCAATTTGAACTTGACTATCTTAACAAATATATTTACCAACCTTTGAGTAATTAATACACACCTACAAATTAGTATATCACTCAAAACAATCAAGAATCTCTTCATAGATTTTGTAAACTTATAGATTATTGAAGCATACAACCAAAGAAAGTAATAAATAATCATAAAATTGGATAAAAAATACACAAGAACATTCATTAATGATCAAACTAATGTTGATCTTATATTCAAAAATTATTTGACCCAAAATCCAAGTTAGATTACAAATGTTTTTATAGGCTTGGGGAAGGGGTAACCTCATTCTTCATGTTCATGCAAGTGATTACATGTGAAATTTAGAACATGTAATTCTAACCTATGGTCTAGAACTATATAAGAGTCTATTTGTAGTTATTTGTTTAAAATATCCTTTGCTAAACCTATGTAGCATGTGCATGTGAAAAAGATAGAGTCTATTTTTCAACAATCATAGCTTAAATTGTATGCAAACTATAAATAGATGCATCGTTTATCAAAAATGCAAATGTCTCTTTTTATAGGTTGTGAAAACACTTGTTGATATTTTAGATTTACCACTTTTTAATGGAAAATCAAACTTCACCAATGTTTTTAGAACCAATGGAACTATTGTTAATCTTGACCAATCTAAATTGTGCATTGGATTCTCACTTGCACCTTTTATAAAATTTAGATCTTCCTTTTATATTCATTGCTCAAACTAAAATAGGTGTTTTCATTAGCTTGGTCCTAACTATGAATTCTAATATTTTTTAATAAATAAAACACACTAAAAAGATCTAATTATTTTACTAATAATGTCCAGAAAGTTCTCCAAATATGACATATGTTGATACATAATTATGTCTAGGATCTTTAAAAAGTCCACTTAATACTCACACCATCAATCTGCTTATTTAGTTTAGAATAGTTTATTGGATTTTAGTGTTTTGACTCATTGACTTCGGCAAGCTTGACACTTGTCATTCCCTATTTTTTTTGGCTTCAATGTGTGCCACTTGGTAGTTGATTGGGGCTTCTAAATTCTACTTACTGGGATCCTTTCTTTTTCTCACAAGTTTTTAGATCTCTACACTGAGCTTTCATGATGGTGACACTTATCACTCTCAAAGAGATTTGAAATTTTAACTCTCTCTCACATCATCCAGTCAAATTGGCCCAAGCAATGTGTTCTATAGGACTTAGTTTAAATCCAAAATGGATACTTTATGATATTAAATTTTATGTTCATACGATCATCAATCGATGTCCACGCAAGCATAAAATTACATCCATTTGACTATCAAATTTAATTCCATGAATTATTTCATTGTCAAGGCTAAATTTTATGTTTGTGTGACTATAAAATGATGTCCTCACGACCATTAATGACATCCATGTGACTATGAAATTTAATCTCAAAAGTTTAATACATTGATGATGTTAACTTTGATATTCACACAACTATCAAATGATTGCCTTATGATCATCAAATGATGTCTATATGACTATCAAATTTAATATCATCAATTGAAACATGTCATTCCCTTAGGAATTCCTATTCCTATAGACATAAATGAAAGACTTATCACAATAATTTGGAAAACATATAAAAAAGGACACTATATAAAAAATTTGGCCTTAGGTAAGTATTAATAAAATATGATTTGTCAGGACTAAAATATTTAATTAAGCTCAAAACATAATGGAATGATGTCTAATGAAAGGGTGCCACTTGGTAGTATGTTATTTATTTTGGGGTTTTATGTGGGGAATTTGTTTTGGGACTTATGTGGGGGAGTTGTTTCAGAAAAAATGTTCACAATAATTCTCCCGAAGGGTTCCTCTCTCTCAGACAAAATGTCTGAAGGATTTGGATGAAGGGCAGAGGCTTGGGACAAAAGTATTAGAGGGTAAGTCTTAGAGGGAAAAGGTCTAGAATTTTTTTTTTGAAGGGTAAGTGGCCACTTTAAAAGGGATCAAAAGTCCATTTTCAAAATGTACAAAGGGTCGATTCAGGAAATCCAAAGGGCATGTGTCCTTCAGGGGAATTGTTTTAGGAGAATAATTTTAGAAAAAATGTTTGCAACAATTCTCCTAAAGGGTTATTTTCTATTAGACAAAATGTCTAAAGGAATTAGTTGAAGGGAAAGATGTTTAAAACAAAATTTTCAAAGGATTTGATCAAAGGGAAAAAGGGCCCAAGACAAAGTCCATAAAGGTAAGTATTAGAGGGAAAAGGTCCAAATTTTTTTTTGAAGGGCATGTGGCCACTTAATTTTTTTTGAAAGGTCACTTTAAAAATTCTTGAAGGGTAGGTTCAAGGAGTTCAAAGGGCATGTGTCCTTTAGGGGAATTATTTAAAATAAAATGTTCACAACAATTCTCTTGAAGGGTTCTTTTCTCTCAGATAAAATGTTCAAAGGAATTAGTTAAAGGGAAATATTCTCAAAATAAAAGTCCTGAAGGATTTGGCTAAAGGAAAAAAGGGCCCAGGACAAAGTCCCGAAGGGTAAGTCAGAGGAAAGAGGTCATTTCAAAAATTACTAAAGGAATTATTTTGAGGGTATTATTTCTAAAATAATTTCTAAAATAATTATCCTGAAGGGTCATTTCTCTTAGACAGAATTTCTAAAGGAATGTCATTGGCTCAGAGAAAGTGTCTCAAACAAAATGTATCAAATATAAGGCAAAGGGAAAAAGTCCCAAGACAAAAGTCCAAAAGTAAATATGCCAAGTGGATAAAAATGAAATTATAAAAGTCCCAGAGGATTTCTATCAAGAAAAATGGCCAAAATAGTAAAGGCTAAAGGAGACTTTCAAAAATCCTAAAGGGTAGACTGGCAAGGCAAAAATGGCACTTCAAAAGTCCCAAAGGGTAATTCTAAAATGTCAAAGGGTAGTCTAGAAATAATTCAAAGGATTCACTTCATAGAGCATATATCCATGAAAAAGTCCCAAAAGATCTACTTAATCAAAGACAAAGGTAATCTTAGAAAGGGTCAAAAATTCAATGTCAATTACATCAATAAAAATTCTTGCAACAAAAAATCCCATAGACCAATTTCATCAGAGGAATTATTTTGGACAAAATGTTTGTAATAATTTATCTAATAAAGATAGGTTTACAAGAATTTTCTCATGGAAATAAACCTAATAAAGATAAATATGATAAGTTACAAAAGAATAAGTCCCAATAGGAAAGCAAATATAGTCCCCAAAATACATAATTCCCAAAACATAAAACCCAAAGTAAAAAACTTAATAGATCAAAAGGATTTAGTCTATGAAAACACAATATCAATGCTACCTTGAAAAAACATGAAAATGAAAATCATGATTTTTTTCAAAATTTTGGATAAACACAGAGAAGAGGGGGCTCAAAATCAAGACAATATTTCAAACAAAGTGGGGCCCCATTTTTATGGGAAAAAGGGGGTGTTGAGTACAATAAATGGCAACTTACAAGGGGAATATTTTTGAGTATTCAATAACCCATAACTCTAGTTTGCAATCCTAAATCAATCATGAAGTGTGCCATAGAAGAATACTTAAATTATAAACATGTAAGAGACTCCTAAGTATATTCTCACAACATACATACCTTCTAATTTTCTTGGATACATGTGTGTCAAAATGTGTATTTTATTTAACCCCTACTGTGATGGGTTTTTTAAAGGCTTTTATAGGGCTATAGGTTTTGTTCTAATATCTATTAAAGATCAAAAAAAAGAAAGCTCAAGAATTGCTCTACTTCTAGCTAGGCACCCATAGCCCTGACAAAGATACCTTGGGCTCCTTCTCTTCTCATTCCATTAATTTTTCCTTTTGATCATGATTCATGGTACATTGACCTTATGTCATCATGTGAGCCTTTTGATTTTCTTTATTTTTTCTTTTTCTCTTTTGAATCCATTGGTTTTTTTATTTTGTTTTTCTTTTATTCTTCTTGAATGGAAAAGAGAAGAGATGGAAATCTAGTGAGATGGTATAATTATAAAACAAATCATTACTAGAACATCCTTGGTAGCCACATCTGTTCCTAGAAATATCACTTCCAATAGGTATCCAATGTGATAAGTGCATTTCATCCAATAAAATAAAAAACTTTCTAAATTTGTATGATGTACTGTAAGAGCAACTTTTGTATTCTTGGTACAAGTATTTAATTGTGACACCATTCAAAATAGTTCATGATTACCTACCTTCATCCTAAAGACTCAAAAATATAGAAATACACCCATCTATAAACTAGTCCCCAAAGTGTCCATATTTTAATTTTCCCCTCTTCCACTAGTCATAAGCTCAATTGGCTTGGATTTTAACTTGGTTATATTTAGAGCAAACACAATATTGCTCATTAGAGAAAGGAAAGAACAACTAATCTAAAAGATAAAGAAAAAAATAAACTAAGAAAGCACTAAAATATAATTAAAGAAAACATGAAATCTAATATATGAAAGAAAAATACTAAAATTAGGAAATATTGATCTAACAAGTAGGAAACTAGTCTACGAAAGCAAAAACCTATTCTATGAAAGTAGGAAATTCAATATAACCCTATAGCTACATTTATCTATCCCTCATTACTCAGTAACATCAGCTAATAATACAACCTTGAAGTAGTGCTTCAATAACTATTCTTTCACTAGATATGTAAGCTCATTGCCTTGGAGGTCCCTCAAATGAATAACATTATTGCCCATGATCTTTGAAATCTAGTATGGTCCAGTCCATAGTGGGTAAAACTTGTCATGTTGTCCCTTCTTCTCATGAGATTTATCCCAAAGTAACACTAGATATAAAATCTTGAATGCCTTGACTTTTTATCTCTTTTCCAACCACCTCTTAACCTCATCTTGGTGATTGATAAATATGTATAAGGCTTCATTCCTTAAATATTTCATTTCAATTATATCTAGCAATCTTGATTCTATTTTATTGCTTAATTCCATGTAGTCCTGTAGAAACTAACAAATGTGCAACTTCAACATAATTAGTAACACAAGATTACATCTATACACTAATACGTAGGATAAAGATTTAAGGACTTCCTCATGTTTAGTTAGGTATACCCAAAGAACATACATCAATAGATTATGCCAGTCCCTAGGTTTGTCTCCAGCTAACTTCTTGATTGCATTGATCATATTCTTATTCATTAATTTTACCAGTCTATTTAATTGAGGGTAATAGTTAGAAGCTAACCTAATGATGATATATTTTTCATGTGTCCACTCAATAAATTATATCAATATGAAATCCATTCCACTATCACAAACTAGAGAAATGAGCATGTTAAATCTGGTTATTATGTCTTCCTCCAAAAAGTGAATCACATCTTATGCTCTGTAATTCTTTATGGCTATGGCCTCAAACCATTTGGTGTAATAATTTGTAGTAGTACATATAAAATTATGGCTTAATAATGATTTTAGGTTGATGATGCTAATGAATTCTAGACCCTACTTGGTAAATGACCCTCTTTTAATAATTGGATATAAAGGCATTACTACGTGCACTTTTCTCTTAGCTATAGCTTGATATTCATGACATGTTCTCACATGAGTATGATCATATTTGAAAAATGTTGGCCAATAGTATCCCATTCTCAATATATTATGGGTTGTGGTATTCATACAAGTATGAACACTACCTATCTTTTGATGCATGTTCTCTAATAGTTCTTTAGCTTCCTCTACAAATACATGTCTAAGATAAATAACTTCATAGTTTATTTTATAGAGGACTCCTTTCTTAATCATGTAATGATTAGATTTGAGCCTCAAGGCTCACTTCATTTCTCTATTAATCTCAAGGGGGAAAGTTCCTATAATTAAATATTGCATTATATTAGTATACCATTCTCCTTTAGACACTTGAGATTCACATACCTCTTGAACTATGATGTTCAGATTTGGTTCAATTATGAGCTAAACAATGTCTTTCCTTCAAATGATCTTTGGAAGCTTGATCTCTATGTCAAACTCTTGTATCTTATCCATCCATTTGCCTCATCAATCTCCTAGCTCTTTCTGTGATAGAGTGAGATTGATAATAGGGTTAGGCATGATGGCAATGACTTTATTCCTCAAGATGTAGTGCTAAAAATTCTTCACTTATTTGATAAGGGCAAATATCTGATTATCAATCATAGAGTACCTAAGTTTTACATCTTTCAGCTTCATGCTCATAAACACAATTAGATGCTTAGTCTCATCCTTATTATATGTGATGACAACATCAATATAATGCTCTAAAGCAAATGAGTATAGATAAAAATCCTTATTAAAATTAGGACTGATTAACACTAGAGCATACGATATTGCATCTATAATGTCCTAGAAGGACTTTCGGGCTTCAGTTATCCATATGATTTTAGCATCTTGCTTAAACATGGTGTTTAAAGGTTTGATGGTCTCTATAAATCCTTAGATGATCTTCCTCACAAAGCTAATCATTTTCAATAATGATGTGAGCTCCTTCTTGTTGTTTGGTGGCTAAATTTTCAAAATCATTTGAATTTTATTTGGATCAATGGTGATCCCATATTTAGTGATTATGTGCCCCAAAATATTACCATCAATCATGCCAAATATTATCTTATTTAGATTCAATAAAATACCAAACCTTCTTCATATTTTGAATATGGATTGTAGGTGACTTATGTGGTCCTTTTGATTCTTTGAAAACACTGTAAGATCGTTCATGTAGATGACTATGCATTTTATTGTTAATCCATTAAAAGTGTGATCCATGGTAAATTGAAAGTTGGATCCTATATTTATTAGGCCAAATGAAATCCTCTTATATGCATAAGTTCCCCACTTTGTAGTGAACACCATCTTCATTCTATCCTCAACCTATACCAATACCTGATTGTAGCTGGAAAATCCATCCAAAAAGGACATCATTTTAGAACCACTTAATATTTGTATCACCTCATCCAAAGAAGGTAGAGGATAATTGTCTTTTTTAGAATCCTTATTTAGATTTCTAAATTTCACACATAATTTGATCTCACCACTCTTATTTATTATTGGGACCAAATTCACTACTCAGGTAGAATGTAAGATTAGGAAGATGATTTTTACACTTAAATGATTTTATAATTCTCTATGAATGAGAAGATATAGAATAGGATTGATTGGTACCTACCTCTATATGAATGGTTTATGATCTATCTTCAATGAAATCATGTGAGTGATGACCTAAAGGTCATAACCTTTTATATCTTCATACATTTAGGCAATGACATCCTTGTATGAAGAAATTAAATCCTTTACCATGCATTTATTTTGGAGTGTATTTAAGACCAATATTAATGTAACATGAGTTATACTCATACCTTAATTTTTTTTAAGTATGATTCATTGACTTTTGGTTGTCTTAACTATTATGCCTAAGTATTATGCCGAATGGTGTCTCTAAGGAGACCAAGCCAACTAGGATTTGATTCTTTTTAAGCTGAAGAATGCCCTATTTATTTGATTCCTCTTAGCAGAGGTGATTAATATCCTTATCATCAATGATTTAGGATTTTAATTCCATTGAATTGGTTAGAAACTAGATAATCTATTGGTCATCACCAAAGACATAGAAATTTTCTATGTTATCTAGAATAGAGGGGCATGGTACCAATTCAATGAATAAATTCTTTACCTTGAATTATTTTAGAAAATTAAGATTAGTACTACCTATAAATAATGAATTAGCAGTCTAATTTTTCTCTCTAAGAAGGTATACTGTGTTGAAAGATTTAAAACTTTCAATCAGGTCCCATGCTCTATGCTTGTATCTCTTCAAATATGACAACTTACATTAATATTTGTTTATGATCTATTTCATCATTAACTCTGAGTCACCAAACATCAATATCTTCTTTGCATTAATATTGAATGTAAACTATAGTCTTAGAATTAAAGCCTCATACTAAGCTCTATTGTTAGTACATAGAAATTGAAATTTATATGTTACCAAGAATTTCCTACCTTATAGATCAATTATCTTAATTCACATGCCTAATTCTTGCTTGGATCTAATGTCATCAAAGTGTAGAGTCTATAACTGATTGGAACCTATAGGTTCTAGCTTCTACATTTAATTTTGTGTAGTAAAAATATATATACCAATGTTGGGTGAGTCATACTTTACCTCTTCATTCTATACATTATATTTAGTAATAGGATATTTCATTCTTGATTCTCTATCAATTCTGATCCAATTCATCACTCCTCTCCATGGTAGACATATATGAGAAAAGTCTTTAGAGAGATATTCGTTAAGCATTTTTGATTAATCCTTAATTAGTAGTAGACTTTATCCTCTAGGTATGTCTACCACTAGAATATCAATGGTCATTTGGACTCTTAGCTCAAATTCTACCTAAATGTGCATATTGTTCAATTCTCCAACTACTAGGACCACTATCTTATCCAGTTGAGAAACCATTACATTTGAAAGGCTTGGCATAAAATAAATATTTTGACATATGGATGTAGGCATGATAGTTGTAGAAGCTCTAGAATTAACCAAATAGTTATGAATGTTCTTACTTAATGCCTGGATAGTCATCAAAAAAGGTGAAACTTCTAGCTTATTCTTATAAATGACATTGGTATTAGATGACTTCAACTTATTTGTAGATGGTTTCACTTTCTCCATAGATGCCTTTTTAGTAATGGAATTATAGATCAGCTCCTTTTTTTCAGTGATCTGATCTAACTCATGAAGAGTTATATTTGATTTAATCTTTTTTATATCCTCAACAATATTATATCCTTAATTAATTGGTTTTTCCTTACGTAGCTATTGATCATTACCCTCTAGAGGGGGTAGATTATTATCTAATTTAGTATTATGAGTAATTGATATGGTATTATTAGGAGTTAATTTTATGAGTGGCTACTTATTCCTTAGATTGTATGCACCTCTCTAGAAGTATTAGAAAGCATGAACTTTGTACATATTGTCTTTCACCTCATTGTCATCTTCACCTAGAAAGGTAAAATCATGAGTTTATAAAAACATGGTAGTGATAGAAGAGCTAAGATTTGGATGATGCTTGGGTGGAGTATGCATATGATCTTGCCTAACCACCTCTCTCTAAAATATTTTGAATGTTTCATAGAATTTAATGTAGTTGAGCTCACCATGCTTGAAAGTATTGTGAATTCTACACCAATTAGGAAGATCTATCTTTTCTATGTTGATCTATGAAATCTTGTTAGGATTTTTAGGCCTATTAAATGGTAAATTATATCTCTAGAATATTGTGTTTTGATTTTCAATTGGGCCATTTGCATTACCCATCTTACTTTACATGTTTAGGAAATCATTGCTTAACTTTTGAACCATCTTTTAAATAGAATCTAGTTCTATCTTTATGAAATTTGTACCTTGTCAAACAACACTAGAAAGAGTAGTCATTTTTTAGTTATGTTGATAGCCATTACCCATAGCATGATTGTTTAAGTAGCCAAAATTCTATTATGTTGTCTGCATTAATGGAGGTAACATATAAAACTAGTTTTGATTGAATACTAGGACATTCTGCCTTAAATGTGGAACTAGATTTAGTGTTGGAAAAGTGTTGTTAACATTAGGCACTCTAGGTGTCTATAGATTGAGCTATCTATCTATGGTGATAGCCTATTTGAATTCTAGAACCAAAGTGTTAGTTGTAATTACTCTTCTTAATAACAGAATAGTGATAAGATCCAAGGCATTATTGTACATGTACAATGCTAATGCTACCTCTAATTTGTACCTTGGGGTTAACCAATTATACATCCTATAACATCTTACATTGAAAGCATGGATCGGATAATTAGGTTCTCTCTTCATGCTAGTGAGTTGTTGGTATAACAAACCAAGATTAGTGACCTATCCAAACTACACAATAAAATTTACTTGGCATTCATCCCAAGAAGTTATAAGATTTTTTTGTTAGATTTAAATACCAATCATAAGCAACATTCATTAAAGTAAAAGGAAATAATCTTTATGATAAATCCTCATCTAAAACATTAATTAATCTTAGAGCAAATTTGATAGATTTGATATGTTCTTTTGTTGTCCTTACTCCTCAAGGAGAAAAGGATGGTAGATACTTTTTCAGATTTTGAGGTAAATCATGTATGTCTCTTGCGATGGCAATGGTAGATCAAAATAACTATGGATATTTATAAGCCATTGGTTGGATATAAAGTAATGGGTTCTTTACAAGTAAGGGGTTCCCTACTTGAGGATTATTCTAGATTGGGGTTTTTGGCATAGTTCTAGGTCTCCTATGATCTATCAAGGGTAAGACTAATAACCTAGCCTGGGAATAAGATCTAGTCACTCTCTTAGGTGACTCTAGTACAACTCTATGTAAAGGATAAATAATAATATTAGAGGTTCTTACCCTCATTCTAGTACTAGTTAACTATTGGTGTGGGTTTAATGCACACTAAAGTCATAATGAGGTAGCCTCTAATATTTTAAGATCTCAATGGAGGTAAAATCCACTCCAAGGCACAAGTTACATACATGCAGTTTATTTCAAACTATTGATGGAATAGTGGGTACGGCATGTAGGTTATTGACAAGGTTTTTTGATGGAGGTGTAGTTCTAATAAGGGTAGTGAATCTCTATGCGAGTTGGTTGTATGGTTGGTTGTTAATCTAGAGTAGGTAGGTCTCACAACAAACTCAAAAAAGAGGGAAGGGTAAAGTAGAAAAACAAGCTTCTATGGCTTTTTAATAACTACTTCCCCTAACTAGTTTCTAAAAGGAGAAGTGCTCTCAAAATCTATGCCTATTGCTAGTAGCAATTACACACACATAGTCAGACATGGATAAGAAATCTAAGGGAATAATGATGCAAAATTTTCAAAATCCTTAAACAAAGGTTATTTCCTTTAGATCAGTTATTTCACACCCTTAATCAAAAGATTATGGCTCAAGAAAGTGAAGTATCTGAGGTAGCTGTTACACATACATAAAAAACTACATCTAAGAGAAAATTCATGCATAATAAGAACTATGATTCACTTTAAACTTGACTATCTTAGCCAATATATTTAGCAACCTTTAATAGTTGTTACACACTTATAAATTAGTATATCACTCAAAACAATCAATAATCTATTCACAACTTTTGTACACTTACATATTATTAAAACATACAACCAAAGAAAGTAATAACTAATAGCACAAAATTGGACAAAAAATACACAAACATATTTTTTTGATGATAAAACTGATGTTGCTCCTATATTTAAAAATTCTCTAACCAAAAATCCAAGTTGGATTACAATTATTTTTATAGTCTTGGGGAAGGGGTCACCTCATCCTTAAAGTTCATTCAAGTGATTACATGTGAAATTTAGAATATGTAGTTCTAACTATGGTCTAAAACCATATAAGAGTCTATTTTTAGTTATTTATTTAAAATAACCTTTTATGAACCTATGCATCATGTGCATGTGAAAAAGATAGAGTCTATTTTTTCTAAAATTATAGCTCAAAATGTATGAAAAATATGAATAGATGCACCATTTATAAAAAATTAACATGTTTCTTTCTTTAGGTTTTGAAAATAACCTATTGATCTTTTATATTAACCACTTTTAAATGGAAAATCAAACTTTACCAATGTTTTTAGAACTAGCGGCACTATTGTTAATCTTGACCAATATAAACTATGTGTTACATGCTCACTTATGCCTTTTATAGAATTTATATCTTCCTTTTATATTCACCGCTCAGACTAAAACATGCATTTTCATAGTCTTACTCTTAACTAAGAGTTCTAATTTTTGTTGATAAATAAATCATAATAGAAAGATCTAAGTATTATTCCCATAATGTCTAGAAAACTCTAAACATATGACACATGTGGACACTTGACTGAGTCCAAGATCTTTAAAAACTACAATGAGGACTCATACCATCAACTTGCTTGTTCTGGTTTAACACAATTCATTATATTCTAACGCTTTGACTCATTGACTCCCACAAGCCTTACACCTGTCATTTTGTGTTTTTCTTTGATTCATATGTGTGCCACTTAGAAGGTGCTCAAGGCTTCTAAGTTATACATATTGGGTTCCCTACCTTTTCCTATGGGTTGTTGGATTTGTGCACTAGGGTTCCATGATGGTGACACTTGTCACTCTCATGTACCTTTAACATTTCAACTCACTCTCACATCATTCAATCAAATTTTCCCAAGTAATGTGTGTCATAGGATCTTGGTTTAAATCAAAAATAGATACTTTATCAGATTAAATTTGACATTCATGTGAGCATCAACTGATATCTTTGTGATCATCAAATGATGTCCACATGACTATCAAATTTAATTCTATGAAATAGTCCATTATTGAGGCTAAATTTTACATTGGTATAACTTTCAAATGATGTATTTTTTACTGTCAATGATGTTTGTGTGACTATCAAATTTAGTCTCAAAAGCTTAATATGTTGATGATGTTAAATTTGGCATTCACGTGACAATTAAATGATGTCCTCATGACCATCAAATGATGTCTACATGATTGTCAAATTTAATCTCATGAACTAACATGTGTCATTGCCTCAGGGCTTCCTATTTTTGTAGACATAAATGAAAGACTTAGCATAATATTTTGGAAAAAATATAAAAAGGACCCTATATTAACATTATAGCCTAAGGTAAGTATTGGTAAACTATGATTTTATTGGGATAAAATATTAAATTAAATTAAAAACATAATGGAATGATCTCCAATGCAAGGGTACCACTTGGTAGTCTATTATTTCTTTTGAGGTTTTTGTGTAGAGACTTTATTTCAAGACTTATATAGGGGAATTATTTTAGACAAAATATCCACAATGATTCTCCTAAAGGGTTCCTCTCTCTAAGATAAAATCTCCAAAGGATTTGGCTAAAGGGCAAGAGGCCTGCTACAAAAGTTCTGAAGGGTAAGTCTCAGAGGGAAAAGGTTTAGAAAAAATATTTTAAAGGGTAAGAGGCCACTTCAAAAGGGAACAAAAGGCCATTTTCAAAATGTCTAAAGGGTTAGTTCAAGAAATAAAAAGGGCATATGTCCTTTAGGGGAATTATTTTGGATAAAATGTCTACAAAAATTCTCTCAAAGGGATATTTTATATCAAACAAAATGTCTGAAGGAATTATTTGAAGGGAAAGATGCTTAGAAAAAAAGTACCAAAGGATTTGGTCAAAGAGAAAAAGGGCCTGAGACAAAGTCCCAAAGGGTTAGTCTCAGAGGGAAAAGGTCCAAAAAAAAGTTCTAAAGGGCATGTGCCCACTTTAAAAATGATGAAAGGTCACTTTAAAAAAGCTAAAGGGTAGGTTTAGGGAGCCTAAAGGGCATGTATCCTTTAGGGAAATTGTTTTGAGTGAATTTTTTTGGACAAAATATCTACAAAAATTCTCCTAAAGGGTTCTTTTCTCTGGGATAAAATGTCTAATTGAATTAGTTAAATGTAAATATGTTTGAAACAAAAGTCTAAAAGGATTTGGTTAAAGGAAAAAAGGGCCCAAGACAAAGTCCCAAAGGGTAAGTCAGAGGTAAAGTGTCCTTTCAAAAGGTTCCAAAGAATTTTTTTTGGAAAAAATGTATGTAACAATTCTATTGAAGGGTCATTTATCTCAAAAAAAATGTTTGAAGAAATGCAATTGTCTTGGATAAAGTGTCTTGAACAAAATGTCTGAAGGATAAGGCAAAGGGAAAAATGCTTGGGACAAAAATGTCAAAATAAATATGCAAAGGGGATAAAAATGAAATTACAAAATTCCTAAAGGAATTATATTTGAAAAAATGGCCACAACAATAAATTCCAAAGGACTCTTTCACAAAGCTTGAAGGGTAGGTTGGCAAGGCAAAAAGGGCACTTTAAAAGTCTCAAAGGGCAATATCAAAATGTTGAAGAGTAGTGTTGCAACAATTTGAAGGGTCTACTTTGTAGAACATTTTTCCATGACAAAAGTCTTGAAGGATATACTTTGGTAAGGCCAAATGGTAATCTCAAAAAGGGCCAAAAAGGCAATGTCAATTACATCGGTCAAAATGCTCATGGCGAAAAATCCCATAGACCAATTCCATCAGAGGAATTATTTCAGACAAAATGTTTGCAATAATTTATTTGATAAATATAAGTCCACAAGAATTATCTCATCACAAAAAATCTTGATAAAGAAAAATATGATAAGTCCCAAAATAATAAGTCCCAAGTGGAAAGAAAATATAGTCACTAAAAAACATAAGTCCAAAAACATAAAGCCCGAAGTAACAAACTTGAAATATCAAAAGGATTTAGTTTATGAAAACACAATATCAATGCTACCTTGCCAAAACATGAAATGTTAAATCATGATCTTTTCCATAATTTTACATAAACACATATAAGATGGGGTTCAAAGTCAAGATAATATTCTAAAAAAAGTGATCCCCCATTTATTTATGGGAAAAGGGGGGTGTTGGGTATAACACTTCTATTTAAAGGGGATATGTGATATATGTATTGAAAAATAATCCCATGTATTTTGATTCATCCCTAATCCACTACAACTCATCCCTAATCTCATTCTCACTTCTACCTAGTTTTTTCATTTTCTTCCTCACTAGGCCCTTTTAGCGATAGACCAACTTTCATGACTAGTTTAGTGATTTAACTTTTTTGGGAATAATGGAATTTTATTCATATTTTATTTAAGGGTTTGGATTAATAAATTAGTAAAAAATATAGTAATAATTATAGTCCTTATTTTTGTAATTGTTTATCTTTTTCACCTTTCTAAAAATAATAATAAATAGGAAGAAATATAACTTAGCTAGAAATAGACTGAGATGGTTGATACAAAGGTTGAAAATGGCTATGCAGGATTAGGAAGGTGTCATTAACCTAAATTTAGATTTCATTAAATGAAAGGATAAGAGTGGAAAAAAGTGGATGCTTTGATGTCTGGTGTTATTCTTTGTTCTTTACATTTTTATCCAAATTTATCACAAAGACTTGAAACTTTTCATTGTGCTTGTGTGAGCTTACCTATGAAAAATTTAGCATCCACTTATCAATAGATCTAACTATAGATCTAATTTTGTCTCAAAACCCTAACCCTCCATTATGCTTGATAAAATGATGTTTGAATCATTTGAGAGAGGGGGGGCATTAGTGTGTAATATATATTGAACTTATAATCTGCATCACTTGTGTGGGCATGCTACCTACATACCAATACTTCTAAGAGGGATCAAGCCATATGTAGTTCTCCTATCTAGTGTGTTTTGTGCAATAGTGAGATGTAGATTTAAAGTGATAATTTGATAGTGTTTTAGGTGGATAGGGATTGGTATGAGGGTTTTAGTATGTTTACAACTGTGTTGGGTGAATATATATAAAGAATAAGGAATTTTACCTTAGTGCTTTGTTGTATTCTTGCTTTCTTTATAAGTTTGGTCACCTCCTATGTAAATGAGATTTGAGTGGGATTTTATATGGAATAGTTGTTCATGGGTAAGATGTATTCATGTTATGCTAACATAATTAAGGATAAGGATCAGATTAAAATGACCATTGGGGCTCAAAGTGAAAAAGGATAAGAGAACAAAAAATGGGACACTTTAGTGCCCAAAACTATAATCCAAATAGGGCACTCCTATCCTACATGATTAAGACCTAGGGGAATAGGATTGGCATGGGGAATACTATCTAGTTGAGGTAGAATCAGGGTTTAGAAGGCTCTAGATGACTATAAATGTGTAAAAAGGTGTTTATAAGGGTTGTAAGATCATGAAAAAAAGACCTATGGATGGGGTGTCACAATCCACACTCAAACTACCAATTTGGACATTTTATATGATTACATTTCCCCCCTTTATTATAGTGATATATTAATGAGAAATACTAGGATAAAGGAAAAATAGAAAGTGTATCTAAATTTACTTGCAAGGGTGAAGCCCACGAAGATGTGTGATGCTGAGTGTGCATAGACATAACATAATATAAAGCATAATTATACAAAAAATAAGGAGTATATAAATTACTAATAGACACACTATGTCTAAAATAAGAATGTACAATGCTAGGTAAAAGAGAGAGGAAGAGAAAAGAATGAATACACCTCACTAGTACATGAACTAATACAAAACTTGTTGTGATGTTGAGTGATGCTAGTTATGTGTTGTATCAAGAATAATATCATGAGTGAAGTTGAGTGATAAATTCCTAAAAGGTGGATCAAACATACAAAGGTTGGCCCTTTGGTTCCATCATTTCCCACTAAGTGAAGCTATGTGATCATGTGTGTGTTAATCTATGTTTGGACTATGTGTCTAATTCCTCTGAGTAGGTGGCTCAAGAATATAAAGGCTAGCTATTCCTTTGGCTCTATCATTTCCCACTAAGTGTGAACTATGAATTGATACCAGTATAAATGTGTGTCATATGATATGGTCCCTAAATCCCACAAATGTTCTATAATATGACAATGTGATGTGGATAGTTGAATGTGTATTGAGAACTAAGCTAATCTTAGCCACTCCAAAGGTGGAGATTAGTGTTGTATGAAAATGAATCTAAAATGATGCCAACCACCTATAGATGGAATAAAGCATGCAAATACAAAGAATACCTAGGTAATAAAATGAATTATAAATAAAAGAAGGAAAATGTGTCATGCACATTGCCCCTAATCACTTGTATCTATAACATGGATTCTGAAATGGAAGTTGTGCCAATTGCCCAATCTAAAATTGGAAGTGAGAGCCATCATGTTACACATGATGACCCTATATATGGATAATCTAAGTAAAATTTTACTTAAACTACCCAATCTAAACTAAAATATAGCTAACAAAACTGTAATTAACCTTACCTTTCTATCTATTTATAAAAAATTTGGGTTTTGGATATTTAGATAGGAGCACCAAAAAGTGGACACTTTGGAGTCTAATGTTGTTATCTAATTATGGTTCTCTTATCATTTACTATTTCTAATGGTTTTTCTATATTCATCACTATTTTTATGGTCTATTTTGTGTGTTTGAAACTGTGATTACTACTTTGAGTGTTCTAAAAACTAATTTTTGACTAGTAAAAGGCTCTAATCTCTATGATAAAGCCCTTATTTATTGCTCCCTATTTTTAAGGTAGGAATGAAGACTATAAGACTATTTCCCTTAGAAAAAATATCCTTTCAAGTGTGTTATGCTATGAAATACATGATATAGAAATGATAATCCCAAATATATCTCAAGATATAACATAGTTTATATTGGATATTGTTAGATCAACAGGGTATGCTTAGATAGATGTAACAATGTAATAACATGTGAAGTATACTAAACTAAAACTAGAAATGTGGTTAGTTTTTAAGGAGGGATGGAGCTTGATGTCCATCATGGCATCAAAGAAGGCAATATAATGCATGATGTGGATCATATCATTGCAAACAACTAAGAAGCAAACAAATAAACAAGCATGTAAGGTAAGAAGCAAGAAGCATATAAAAGAGGCCAAGTAAGCAAGGGAAATGAGCACATGTCACTAAAACTGGGAAAGCAAGCATACAAGGCATGTTCACCAAATGATTTCACTTTTTTTGAAATAATGGAGTTTTATTCCTATTTTACCTAAGGGTCTAAATTAACAAATTAGTATAGAATATAACAATAATTACAGTCCTTATTTGTGAAATTGTTTATATTTTTCACCTTTGTAAAAATAGAAATAAATAAGAAGAAACATAAATTAGATGGAATTAGATTGAGATGGTTTATATAGAGGCTAAAAATGGTTGTGTAATATTGGGAAGGTGTCATAAACCTAAATCTATATCTCATTCAATGAAAGGAATGAGCACCAAAAAGATGATGCTTTGGTGTCCTACATTATTGTCTATTCTTTATTCTATTGTCCAAACTAATCCTAGAGACATGAAAGTTTTCGGGTTTTTGCATTATGTTTATGTGAGTCTTCTTGTGAAAAATTGAGCATTGGTTGTCAACAAAACTCATTATAGAGCTTATTTTTTCTCATAACCCTAACCCTATATTATGATTGATAAAACAATATTTGAATCACTTGATAGAGAGGGAAGTTAGTGTGTAATATGCACTAAACATGAAATCCACATGCCTTGTGTGGGCATGCTACCTACATAATAATACTCTAAAGAGGGATCAAGCCATTTTTAGTTCTCCAACCTAGTGTGCTTTGTGAAATAGTGTGATATAGATGCAAAATGCCAATTTGATAGTGTTTTGGGTAGATAGGGATTGGTATGAGGGTTTTATTATGTTTATAGCTATGTTGGGTGACTATATGCAGAGAATAGATAATTTTTCCTTAGTGCTTTGTTTATATTCTTTCTTTCTTTGTAAGTTTGGTCAGCTCTTCTGTAAATGAGATTTGAGTGGGATTTTATAGGGAACATTTGGTCATGGATCATATGTATTTGTGATAGGATAATATAATTAAGGATAATGATTGGATGAAAGTTATCTTTGGGGCTCATAGTATAAAAGGATAAGAGAGTCAAAAATGGGAGACTTTGGTGTTCAGTGATATAGTCCAAATGGGGCACTCTTGTCCTACAAGATCAAGACCTAGGGGAAGAAGATTGACATAGGGAATATTGTTTGGCTGAGGTAAAATTAGGGTTCATAAAATTTTGAATGACTATTAATGATAAAAATGGTATCTATAAGGGTCAAAAGAGCATACAAAAAGGACCTATGGATGGGGTTTCACAAGACACACTCAAACTACCAATTTGGACATTTTATATGACTAAATTTAGCATATTTTTATTTTAAAACCTGATAAAAAGATTACATGTTCAAAAATTACAAGTCTCACACACCATCCTCTAATCATTTTCATGCTTTGATCTAGTCAACTCTACCTACTACATAAAAAAATTGAGAAACTATGGGTTTCTTGTAGCTTCCACTTACTCTTCTATCAAACCAATGCCAATTGGAGGTACTTAGAAGAGTTTAATACAATCTCAAATTATCATACTATGTCAAACAAACCATTATGAGAACTTTATATCAAGATCTTCCATATAAGATCACTATGAGGGTTTTAGAAGGCTTTAGACTACCTTTCATTATTGATAATCATTCATAAAGGACTTCACCTCAAATACAAAACCAATTCCATGAAATTTTATATAGTAAAATTTTCCAATTTTCATGAACCTATTATGATCTCATGAAAAGGTTTTACATGCCAAAAAGCATAAGAAAATTCTTCTCAAGTCTACTATACCTCATTTTGTGCACATAAAAAAATTCATAACCATATTTCATGATTTCTCCTTTAGAAATTATCCTTGTAATTTTTAAACACACTTGAAATAACCTATAATACCTATAACAATTCTCTCATGATGTCTTGGCATCTTGGAAACTGAACTTTACCCCTCATTAGGCCATATTAGGTCTCTTTACACACTAGGCCTTGAACTTCCATTCATACTTAGACCTTAAACACACTGTTGTTCCCAAAATCCATCACTTGATTTTGTGGACAACATACAAACCAAAATTATCTCTTTTCTTTCTCAAAAATATTCTGAGAAGTTAAGCTTTTCAAATATTCAAGCCTTTTCAGCTAAGGAAGTCACAGGTTCAATAGGCAGGCTTTCTTCAAAGGAAGTTCAAAACACTTAAGGCTTCTCCTTAGTGTTTTAAGGATGGTTCAATGCAAAGGTTCACTCAAAAGACTTAATGGCAGGCTTCTAACAATTATAATGAACCACTTTGAACCATTGAACCCTGCCTCCACAAGGTTCAAAGGTTCAAAGGTTCAATGAGTTCAAAAGTTTAATGACTTCGATGAACTTAGAGAATAAAAGGAGTCAAAGAGATAAGGTTGAACCATTGAACCTTGAACTAAAATGGTCCAAAGGTTCAAGGTTAAATGAGTTCAATAAGTCCAAAAGACTTAAAGAAAAGAAGGAATCAAAGAGCGAAGATTGAACTGTTGAACTGTTGAACCTTGAATTAAATAGAGTTCAAAGGTTCAACAAGTTCAAAGGTTTAAATGACTTAGATAGACTTAAATCCAGAGAGTTTGAAACTTCAAATAAATCAATGAAATAAGATTGAATCATTGAATAGTTGAACCTTGAACCAAAATGGTTCAAAAGGTTCAAAGGTTTAATGATTTCAATAAATTCGATGGACTTAGAGAATAAAAGGCTTCAAAGAAAGAGAATGAATCATTAAACCATTGAAACTTGAACCTAAAAGGCTCAAAAGGTTCAAAAGTTCAATGGGTTCAAAGAATTCATAAGTTTGAATGGAAGATTTGAGAAAATTAAGGAAGTGGAAGATTCTAGAAAGAAGTTCAAAAAAATTGTTCAACCGAAGAAGAAAAAGAAAGCAAACGCAACCCTTCACGAAATGATTAAACCAATGAAACATTGAACCTTGAACCAAAATAGTTCAAGGTTCAAGGTTCAAAGAGGTTCAAAGTGACTAGTGATGTCCCCATAGATGTCAATTTTAGGGTGATGGAATAACCGTTGATTTTCAAAAGCCCTGAGAATAAACTTAGTGACCAACCAAGGAAGGAGCTAAAGAGCCAGCTGAAAGTGAGAAGACAACCCTGAGAGCTCATATCATCAAGGAAAGAAAAATTTGGCAAGGAAAGAGAGAAAAACTATAAGAAATCTAGAAATATCTATAAGAGAGTTTTTTCCAGTAGATGGAATAGTCCACCAGGTGGACATTAGGGAACATAAACATTCAAAGGCACAACCTATTTTTTTTCATTGAGTAAAGGTGAATGGAAAGCTGTGTAAGTATATAAAAGAAGACTAGACAACCCATGCTGAGGAAGGGACATTTGAGATAATTCAAAATGCCAAAATTCAAAGCCGATGACCTATTCTAGCATAGCCCTTTCATAGATATTCAAGGCATTCAATTCAGCATGGACCATTTTCATGAAAACAAGCACCCAAGTCCTTCTTGGAATGCTCTATATATTGTAATTTCTCATTTGTATAAGAGAGATATCTTTGTTATCAGAAGTGAAGCTCTACCTAAATTAAAAGGCAATCTTAAGACTTTGAGCTCATATTGTTAATCATATTTTTTTAAATGAATGAGAAAGCAAGTGACCTTTCAAATTTTGTGTTGGAATAAGCTTATGTCATCTAGGAAATTGTTATTATGTATGTTTCCTAAATACAGTCTTGTCCATTTAATCAAATAAGTAGAACAAGTGGAAGTAAGCTGGAAGATGTTCTGAAGCTAATTGTGAGAGACTTTATGATGCCATAATTGCCTTCAGTCTGTGTTTTTTGTAAAGGATACTAGAGAGACTTTGAGCTCCCCTTATCATTTGTAATCTTTTACTCTATTGTAGTTAAAGTGAATACTTTGGGCTACACTTCAAACTAATGTGTTCCTTTTCATAATCAGTAGGAGAGGCAATGAAAGACTTTGTACTTTCATTGGCCTCTATTATGTGAACATCATCTCTAAAAAAAGAGAGATGGATGGTATGATTTCACCCATGTGTGTATTTTTAGCATATATATAGTATATTATAATAGTTTATATGGAATCTCCCCTTGATGAGAGGAGAGATTTATCTCCTTATGATGTGGTAGATCTACACATTTTGTTATATAAATCTCCTTATGCTGTGATTGATGCACCTATTTTTTTGTTAGTCAGTTGGTGACAAAATATTTTTGGCAACTCTGCTAGGGATAAAATGCATAGTTTGAAGCCTCAAGCTTTAAATTGAAGTATTATTATTTTTCTTTTCCATATCCATTTTACACTCTGGTAGATCCACTATACACACAAAGCCAGAGAGAGCTCAAGGTATTATTGACCTTGTATTTGAGCTTGTGTAGCTAAGTAATTTTGATCTTGCCCCTCTACAAACTCACCTTCAACAAACTAGGAGTTTTCCTCCTACAACATCAGGTCCCCAATACTAGGTAAAGCTAGTCTTTCCTCTACTAGTAGATCTTTATCCATACATATCCCATAGAGATTTATTATCCCTCCTTTCAATAGCCATATCATGGCAGTCCAAGGCCCCTAGGATAATACTTTTAGTCCCCTAAATCTGACCCCACCTCTACATGAGCTACCCCGTAGCTCAAGGAAAAAATTCCCTAAGTTTTATGGTGATGGGAAGGTTCATCCTAATGAACATATTGTAGCCATTTTCATAGCCTATGGTGTAATAGGCATTGAATATGAATACATTATAATTAGACTATTTGTAGAGACATTACAAGGCACTATTGCAGACTAGTTTTATCATTTTCAAGCACAAATAGTAACTGACTAGAACACTCTTAAAGCCTAATTTGAGGTCAGGTTCAAACCTATAAAAGATGAACACACCCTGTTATCCCAACATACACAAATGAAGAAGGAGCCTCATGAACCCATGAGAGACTTCATTGCTAAATTTGACAAGCTGAGGAACAAGATTCCAATAATTACTCAGTTGATACTTGAGAATCTCAAATGCTT
The DNA here is from genome assembly GCA_037957365.1 of Torreya grandis. NCBI lineage: Eukaryota > Viridiplantae > Streptophyta > Pinopsida > Cupressales > Taxaceae > Torreya > Torreya grandis. Next base: position 1,467,984 of record JARHVA010003140.1, on the reverse strand, counting down.
CTTCATTAATTCTCAGCTTCCTGAAGTGAGTTTCCTATTGAGGTGGGGTAGTCAAATAGATCTTGTTGTAGCTCAAATTTTGGTGACTGAGGTTGAAGATGATCTTATCTTGGTAGGAAAGATAAGAAGAGATCTTAATAGAGTTAAATCTTCTTCATCTACAGGCACCATAAATCATATGGTGCAAAAGTTAGAAAATGAATTGCTAGCTCTCAAAAAACAAATGGCACAAGAGATGTTTGCTCCTCCTTATCGATATATATGAAGGAGGATGTTTCCTAACCAATCATATTAGGGCAATGCTACTAAAAATTAAGGGTAACCAAATCACCTTCCTTCCCCACCAGGGAATCTTGCCATTAAAGCATCACCAACTAACTCAGTAGTTAGTTATCTTGAAACTGAATCTGATTCTTCTTTCCAACCTGAGTTGAACTAAGAAGATGATGTTGATCTCTTTGTATAAGGCTAAGGAAAATCAGCTGGCAACTCCAACATCAATTTCCTAAATTACAAGGATGAACCCGAAAGTAAAGGTGAAGCATTTGATGGATCATACATAGTATTTACTATGTCCCAAAACCAATCAGCTCAACAAGTGAATAAAGGAAAAATAGGGGAAGAATCTTGACTAGTGATTTCAATTTCTAAGCAAGGAACTTCACTACCTTTCCAATCAAAGGACTCAGTGAGCAACAAAAAAGTAAGTACCTCAAATATTCCTTCACCTTTTGCTTCAAATTCACAAACTAGTCCTACACCTAGAAAAAACTAGATTGATGGACTTCCTCCCTCTATTTCTAATTCATTTCAGTTATTTGATATAATTGACCATGCTAAGAAGACCAAAATTCAAATGTCTGAGTTTGAATTCTTGTAATCCAACCTTGAGCAGTTGGATAAACTCATTGAATGCATAAAAAATAAAACCATCCCTATAAAACAAGAAATTTTAAAAGCAACTTGTGATCCACCAAAGAACACACCTACCTAAAATAATCTTTTGATTACTCCTGTAGCTACCCCTGGAAAGATAGAATTATTGTCTCCCTACTAATAAACAGTCATTAGCTGAATAATTGCATTATTGATTCTAGTGCATCTGAAAATGTCATGCCCCCCAAGGTGGAAAAATCTCTTGGTCTCACACTAACTAAGACCTTTGGGAAATGTTTCTCTATGGAAAAAACAAGTGTCTTTGCTAGGACAAATCAAAGATTCTCAATTTGCATTTGCAATTTTCCCAGATAAGAGAATTAAAATGACAGTCCTAGTGGTTGACATCCCAGCCTCCTATGGCATTCTTCTTGGGTGAAATTTCTTCAAGGATGTTGGTGGAGAATTAAGCATGGACATATATGAGGTGAGGATCCCTATCAAGGGTGTCATGCAAAGGCTACTCCCTAAGAAGGAATCAAAGTACATTGTCATCCAAACATCAGCCCTTAAAGCTCAAATTCTATTTGAGTCTTCAGGTGTGGGTAATTAATTTTTGACTACTGAAGACATTTCTAGTTTAGTAGATGAAAGTTCCATAGGTGACAATCCAGAAAATTTAGATAAGACATCAAAAGAATTGGTAAGGAACAGTACACATGAAAAGGATCTTCTCTTCCTAATGAAGAAAAAATTGAGAGAAGATCAAGTTCTGATGATATTTGGATTCTGTAACTTGATGGAAATAACTCTTCTACCAGTTTTGGAGCTAGAGTTGTTTTGATATCTCCTCAAGGAGATATTTTTCCATATGAATATAAGTTATAGTTTAGCAACACTAACAACAATGCTAAGTATGAATCTCTGCTGCTTAGCTTAAAGGCTACTCAAGATAAAGGTGTTAGACCTCTTCATGCCAAAGGAGATGTTGAACTAGTAGTTTATCAGGTGAGGAACTTGTATCAAACCAAGAATGAAAGATTGAGACATTATCTCAATCTAGTGTGGGACTACATTAAAAGCTTTGATGTTTTTAGTATTTCCACCATGCCTAGAGAATTTAATAGTTGTGCAGATGTATTGGTTGTCTTTGTAGCTCTCTTGATCACTCACTAAGATTTCAAAGAAGACAGGTACACTATCGAGCTAGTCTTTCAAGCTAGTGTACCTAATAATGCCAATCATTGGTAGGTGTTTGATGGTGATAATTAAATCATTACTTTTTTTGAACAAAGAGATAGCTTTGAAAGGCTTTAATTTGAAGGCAGTGAATCTCCACTATGGGAATCAACTCTAGAGACAAATTCAAAAGCTGATGTAGAGTTCCTTCAGCTCAAAGGGAATAAAATTCCCAAAGGATTAGTTTCTCTTCAGAAAATATTTAAAAAACATGATAGGTTTATCAAGGAATAGTAAATGGATTAAAAATCTTCCAAGGATTTTGATCAAATAAATTTGAGTACAGAAGACAATCCAAAAATGGTCAACATTGGGAATTGTTGTACCCCTAATAAAAAACTCAAATTTATCACTCTAATTTGTCATTACATTGATGTTTTGGCATATTCATATGATGATGTAAAATCTCTCAAACCTAAATAAATCAAGCACAAAATTCCTTTCAAGATTGGGTCACTGCCTCATAAGTAGCAGCAAAGGCAATACAACCCCAAGATATCAAGCATGATTTTGTTTGAGATACAAAAAATGCTAAATGTAAGGATTATTTTCCCAATCCATCATTCCACCTAGGTTGTGAATAGAGTCCCTATGAAACATAAAAATGGATAAATTCACCTATGTGTTGATTTCATAAATCTGAATCAGTCATCTTTAAAAGACAACTATCCCCTGTCGATCATGGATCAACTACTATAGACAGTGACTAGCACTGAGATGTTATCAGTGCTAGATAGTTTTTTAGGATATAATAAAGTGTAAGTTGGTGAAGTAGACCAACATAAGACCAGTTTCACAACACCTTGGGGTACTTTTGCTATCACAAAATGCCTTTTGGCTTGATCAATGTTGGCACCACCTTTCAAAGAGAAATGGATCTCGCTTTCAGAAATGAAATGGGTAAGTTCATTATGGTATATCTTGATGACTTGAAAATATTTTCTATTCATCATCCTGATCATGTGCATCACCTACAAAAAGTGATGGAGTGATGTAGGTAGAATGGTATTTCTCTTAATCTCAAGAAGTCAATTTTTGGGGTTACTGAAGGGAAACTTCTCAGTCACACTATGTTCCAAGAAGGCATAAAGATCAGCCCAAAAAGGGTCAAATCAATTCAAGAGATTGCTCTTCCTACTAGTAAGACTACAGTTCACTCTTTCTTTGGAAAGGTGAATTTTTGTGAAGATTCATTCCTAAATTTGCAGAGAAGACTCGCCACATTGTAAATATGATGAAGGGCAAAACCACTTTCAACTAGACTGAAGAAGGCAAATCAACATTTTAAGACATCAAGGATGCTATCACCTATGGCCCCATCTTGGTTTGCCTTGATTACACCAAAGAATTTGTGATGTATATCTATGCTTCTAAACATACGCTTTTAACCATCTTAGTTTAGCAGAATAAAGAAGGTGTGGAATCTCCCATCTCCTTTATGCACTATCCTCTCAAAGATCATGAGTTGAAGTATTCAAACATGGAGAACCATGCTTATGCTATGGTAAAGGTGGTAAAGCACTTCCATTTTTATATCCTGAACTCACACACTATTGCTTTGGTTCCTGATACAATAGTCAAGTCCATACTAACTCAACAAGAGTTTGGAACCAAAATGGGTAATTGGATTGCTAAAATTTAGGAGTTTGATCTTGTTATCAAACCAATTAAGCTTGTTTAGGGAAAGTGTCTCTATTAATTAATTGCTAATAACATACCATAAGAAGCAGGGCATGCAAAAATAGAAGTTGAAGACATGCCAACAACTCTTTTTGTCACCACTATGAATGAGTAGTATTCAAATATTGCTCATTTCCTTATCTATGGTGAGTGTCCTACTCACCTATCTCATAAATAAAATATGATTGTTAAGTTGAAAGCTATCAATTTTGTATTATGGGACAATGGTCTATATAAGAGGTACCTTGATGGGGTATTCTTTCGCTGCATGGATAAAGTGCAGTAAAACAAACTTTTGGAGTCTTTCCACAATTTGGCTTGTAGAGGACATTTTTCTATGCCTATGGCTGACCATAAGATTCTGCAAGCTAGGTATTATTACCCTACTCTATTTTGAGATTCATACGCTTGGGTGTGTAGATGCGAGCTGTGTCAATAGTTCATTGGCAAACCTAAGTTGGCTGCATTACCTCTGAAGCCTGTGGTGATAAAAGAGCCATTTAAGCAATGGGGAATTAATTTCATTAGCATTGTAAATCCATCCTTGAGTACTAGAAATGATTATGTCATCACAACCACATATTACTTTACCAAGTAGGTGGAAGCCATTCCAGTCAAGCATGCCACTTCAGAGGTGGTATGTAATTTTCTCAAGGAAAACATCATTTCTAGGTTTGGGGTCCTAAATAAGATTGTAACAGACAATGCATCATGTTTCTCTTCTCATGAGATTACCCAATTACATTACTCTTATGGATTATTCTCTCCCATTATTCTAACTATTATCCATAAGAAAATGGTCAAGTAGAATCAAGAAATAAGAACCTAGTTACCATTATTAGGTAGCTGGTAGATGACAACTAGAGAACCTAGCATAAAGTATTATTTGATGCGTTTGGGAAGATAGAATTACACCCAAGAGGGTGATAGGTATGTCCCCATTCCAACTTCTGTATGGTCTCAATGTTGAGATACCAATCACCCTGGAATTACTAGCATTAAAATTTACAAAGGCAGTAGAGGATTCAACTTTTCAAAGTCCCATCAACAAGAGGATTATGTTCTTGACTAAACTTAATGAGTAATGAACTATGGTGGTGGATCGAATTGCTACACATCAAAGTCTAGTGAAGAGACTCTTCGACTAGAAAGCAAAGATCCATGATTTTCAAATTGGAGATCAAGTCTTGTTGTGTGACAAGAGGAGAGAACCAAAAGGAATGCATGCAAAATTTGATTACTTATGGAGAGTCCCATTTTCCATTCATCATTTAAATGGTCAAAATAGTTTCTTGCTAAAATATCAAGATGGAACACCATTTACTTTGCCTCATAGTGGGTAGCATCTGAACCACTTCAATCCTTGAAGTATTAGATAAGTCTAGTTGTACATTTGTATATATGTATAGTCTTTCTTTGCTTTGTGTTTTTTGTTTGTTTTTGGTGTTGTTTGGTTTTTAGCACATTTATTTTTGAGTAGCATGACTCCATAGCCCAATGGCATAGATGAAGGCACTGAGATTCTAGATTTTACTCCCTTTGATTGCTTCAGTTTTCAATCAATGGAAGTTCCCCAATTGGAGCTAGCTATTGTTCCCAAAATCTATCACTTACTTTTGTGGACAACATACAAACCAAAATTCTCTCTTTTCTTTCTCAAAAATATTATGAGTAGTTAAGTTTTTCAAATATTCAAGCCTTTTCAGCTAAGGAAGTCATATGTTCAATAGGTGGGCTTTCTTCAAAGGAAGTTCAAAACACTTAAGGCTTTTCCTTAGTGTTTTGAGGAAGGTTCAACGCAAAGGTTCATTAAAAAGACTTAACGATGGGATTCAAATAATTAGAATGAACCACTTTGAACCATTAAACCATTGAACCCTGCCTCCACAAGGTTCAAAGGTTCAATGAGTTCAAAAGTTCAATGACTTTGACAGACTTAGAGAATAAAAGGAGTCAAAGAGATAAGGTTGAACCATTGAACATTGAACCAAAATGTTCCAAAGGTTGAAGGTTCAATGAGTTCAATAAGTCTTAAATAATTAAAGAAAAGAAGGAATCAAAGAGCGAATATTGAACTATTGAAACTTGAACCAAAAAGAGTTAAAAGGTTCAACAAGTTCAAAGCTTCAAATGACTTAGACAAACTTAGAAAATCCAGAGAGTTCAAAGCTTTGAATAAATCAATGAAATAGATTGAATCATTGAACCATTGAACCTTGAACCAAAATGGTTCAAAAGGTTCAATGAGTTCAATAAGTCTGATGGACTTAGAGAATAAAAGACATCAAAGAAAGAGAATGAATCATTAAACCATTGAACCTTGAACTTGAAAGGTTTAAAAGGTTCAATGGGTTTAAAGAATTCATAAGTTCAAATGGAAGCTTTGAGCAAATAAAGGAAGCAGAAGATTTTAGAAAGAAGTTCAAAGAAATGGTTCAACTGAAGAAGAAAAAGAAAGAAAATGTGGCCCTTCACAAAATAATTAAACTAATGAACCATTGAACCTTTAACCAAAAGAGTTCAAAATTCAAGGTTCAAAGAGGTTCAAAGCAACTAGTGACATCCCCACAGATATCAATTTTAGGGTGATGAATAACCGTTGATTTTCAAAATCCCTAAGAATAAACTCATTGACCAACCAAGAAAGGAGCTGAAGAGCCAGTTGAAAGTGATAAGACAGCCCTAAGATCTTAGATCACCAAGGAAAGACAAAACATGGCAAGGAAATAGAGAAAAACTATAGGAAATCTAGAAATATCTATAGGAGAGTTATTTCTAGTAGGTGGAACAATCCACTAGGTAGACATTAGGGAACATAAACATTCAAAAGCACAGCTTGTTTTTCTTCATTGAGTAAAGGCAAATACATATCTATGTAAGTATCTAAAAGAAGACTAGACAACCCATGTTGAGGAAGGGACATTTGAGATAATTTAGAATGCCAAAAGTTAAGGCCGATGACCTATTCCAACATGGCCCTTTCACAGATATTGAAGGCATTCAATTTAGCATGGGCCATTTTCATGAAAATAAGTGCCCAAGTCCTTCTTGGAATGCTCTATATATTGTAATCTCTCATTTGTATAAGAGAGATCTCTCTATTATCAAAAGTGAAGCTCTACCCAAATTGAAAGGCAATCTTGAGACTTTGAGCTCAGACTATTAATCATATTTTGTTAAATGAATGAGAAAGCAAGTGACCTTTCAAACTTTGTGTTGGAATAAGCTCGTGTCATCTAGGAAATTGTTCTTATGTCTATTTCCTAAATATAGTCTTATCCATTTAATTAAACAAGTAGAACAAGTGGAAGTATGCTAGAAGATGTCCTGAAGCTGACTATGGGAGAATTTGTCCTACCATAATTGCCTTTAATCTATGTTTTGTGTAAAGGATACTAGAGAGACTTTGAGCTCCCCTTATCCTTCATAATCTTTTAATCTATTATATTTTAATTGAAAACTTTGGGCTACACTTCAAACTACTATGTTCATTTGTCCTAATTAGTGGGAGAGACAATGAAATACTTTGTGCATTCATTGGTTTCTTGTGGTTTCTGTTACTACCCAGGAAGAATCTTGCTATTGGCTAAATATCACTTCTGAAAGAAGGGAAGTGCTTTCAATAATTACACTAGAATTCTCCTCTGTTCTATGAATGTCATCTCTAAAAAAAGAGAGATGGATGGTATGATTTCACCCCTGTGTCTATTTTCAGCTTATATATATATATATATATATATATATATATATATATATATATATATATATATATATATATATATATATATATATATATAAGGAACCTCCCCTTGTTGAGAGGAGAGATTTGTCTCAATTTGGCTATGGCCACCACATCTATTTTGCTACATAAATCTCCTTATGTTGTGGTTGATGCACCTATTTTTCCGTCAGTCAGATGGTGAAAAAATATTCACCCAACACACACATTAAAACCTATTTTACTATTCTTAACACCTCATAATCATGTTAAAAACCCTCATACCATTCTCACACATTACCAATATTCTTCTCACAAGCCTCATACTGCTCACCTCAATATGTTACCAAACCTATGTTTTCTCACTAGGTCTCTAAAGTACATGGCTTATGAACTCAACCTCAAGAACAACAAAGACAACTTAGAATTACATCAATGACACTTTCATAACATCAATGAAAACTTCATGCATACCTCAAAACACATTCTCAACACTAGTGTCCCAATTTGGTTGCTAATTTTGAACTGAATTGATTTCTATGCAATTGAAAGTAGTCTTTCTATCACTATTTCCCACTACGTTTTCTTGAAACTAATTTCTATATTTTGCTCCTATGTGATGAAAAATATACTTTGAGTGCATTAATATAACTTGAAGTTTGTGACAAACCTCTATGAATTCATCCTATTTTGAGGGGAGATATTGAACCTATGCAAGAATTTTCCTCAAAAGAAAAAAACTTTAAAAAATGTGTGTTAGCTAGAGCATATATGATATCTACATAATAAACCAATATATTACACATACACAACATCAGAATGTATGATAGTTTGAGTATAAGTTTTTAATGTATGATGTATGATAGATATATCATTCATAAGGCTATCAAGATATATATAACAATTTATATGAACAATAAATCTGAGAAATAAATTGAATATCTACCTAGGGGATGGGGCATGATGTCCATTAAGGTAGCCAAAGAGGAAGGGTAGATGCATGAGGTCCCTCATTGTAAAAAAAGACTAGAGTGTGAAATAATCAATAGACAAGTGTCATGGCTATGATACATACATGAAATAATACATATAAAACACATGAGGCATGTAATGTAGGCCAAAGAGACACAATATAAGGGACATGGGCACATGTCACTAAATTTAATAAAATAAGGCATATAAGGACATGTTCAAATGTATGCATACACAATCAATAATTCACACACAAGGATATGGGCACATGTCCAAAGTATACATATAATGAAAAGAAGTGGCATAGATATGAACAATAATGTCATATTAAAATTCCCTTGAATAGAAGAAGCATAGAGACACAACCAAGTCTAAACTATGAAAACTAGAAATGATAATATGCATGAACATGTGATATAAATCTATATAAGATAAAAAATGTACACAAGCTTAGTATACAGTAGTAGTAGTCAGTAAAATTTTTATGTAGGTGTAGGATGATTAATATTATGATATACAAATGATATATCTATGATGTAGAGTTTATAAAGATGTAACCTAGAAATCAAAACTATGTATAGGATGTTCCTAAATGGGTGAATGTATCAAATGATGAACCCATATATTTGTGTATATTCCCCACATTAGGTAGATAGTAGTAAATTTGGATCTATTTAGTGGACCTGGGTCTTTTAAGAATCTATGAACACTCAATAAAATAATTAAATCATTTATGTATGATAAAAAATGACTATACTAAGATAGCTAGCATTGGTAGTATCTATAAAATATAATAAGTGTAAATATATCAATGGATACAATCTATAATATATATTATCTAAGCAAATACTTGAATTTTTTTATTTTGGCATATTATATTATTTTTTTATTTTATACATATAAGCTATTTATAATTAAATGATTTAAATAAATGAGATAATGTACAAATGAAGTGTAATGTCTCTATAGACCCAATAACACATACATGGGATGTAGATAATCAAATGGTGGATCAAGTGGGAGGTCATCCAATGTTAGATATTGAATCTATCTATAATCAAGTAAGTCCTCATCATGACAATAATCACACCATACTATGTGTATTAGTTTATCCTTATATTTTGTGTTAATTTAGATTTTGTGCATCTGAATAACATGTTGATCTACTATGTAATATGCCTCCTGTGCAATCCTAGGTTAAACCACACTAGACCATAGTTTATCTATATGAAACATGTTGTTCTCATCTATGACATCATGTATAATATATACCATGTGTCCCTCATGACTAAATTCCAAACATATATATATATATATATATATATATATCAACTATGGCATCCATCCATCACCTGTAACCATGTACTACCAAGTGTAACTTGTATATGATTTTATGTGCTCATGATAAATAATAATCTGTTGGCCACTTTGGGGACACATGCAATTGGTAGTGTGATATGTCTAATGGAATCTTGGTATTATATATCATGTTATAGATATTATCCTAATGTCCTACAAGTTGTAAAAATTCCAAAGAGAAAGTATTAGGATTAGAATCCTTATCTATTAAAACATGGGGGATGTATCTATCCCCAACAAAAATTTGGATAGTTAATGTATCATTTTATGAGTATATGTGTCGATGATGAATCTATCATGGTGCTTGTACTAGGGGAGATGGAGGTTATGTAATCTAAATAGTTACCTAAGACTTGAACTTATTCAAATTGTGTTGTAATTATGATAATGTATCTATATCATGTCTTATAAGCCTATGAAAATGACAAAAGTGTTAACCTTCTTACTATGACAATCTACTGATAGATTTATGATTAACTATGGGTAATGCCATCAATTATCTATTAAGTAATATCTATAGAATTTGATGTGGTATACTATGTAAACTACCTACCTAAATCTATATAACTAGGTTGATATCCATAGATGTAACCATATGTACTGAGTGAATGGAGGGATCTCTCTCTAACTATAACTAATTAGGTGGGCCTATAGTTGTATGACTAAACTAGTGGTTTTTCCACTATAGAAAAAGGAATATGTGCCTTATAATCATCTATGTACTCTTTAGGTCCCACTAGTGTGAAGCTCAATCCAGATAAGTAATCATCAATTTCAATGGGTGTTGGTTCATCTATTATGGTGGCCTAGGATTTTGTATCAAAGTTTTGGATGTATACTTCCTCTAAATTAACAAGTAATGGTAATTGTGTTGTGAGAATGCTATCATCTACCCTGTGTGGGGATATAAGTACTATAGGAGGGTCCTATTCCATCATTCGTGAAGGTAATTGTGTTTTAGGAGGATCTAGAATTGGTGTAGGAATAGCGTTGTTAGATTTTACAACCTCATATGTATGCATCTTCTCAATTAGAATCTATGAGACGGGGACTCTATAAGAACATGAGGTGTCTCATATGAATATGTACTCAAGGTGTTAGGCTTGATGACTCTACAGTATTAAATATGGTTTATTATCTATTGGATAAGTATATAAGTATCCATCATGTAAAAACTTGATGCATCTATGTAAGGTAGAGGGTATGGCCTCCATATAATGTATCCAAGGTCTCCCAAGTAATAGGTTATAGTGTAAATGACTAGGCATTACTTGAAATTATGTGGGTAGGGTTTTTGTCCTGACTATAATATCCAATGTAATAGAACGCAATGTTTGTCTAAGAATGTCATAAAAACCTTTGATATTCTTATATATCTTCTGAATGGATGTTATATCAACCCCCATAATTTGTATAAATGCGAGGTTACATATGTTAAGTCTTAAACCAATATTAATTAGAACTCATTTAATAGAGGTGGTATTGATATATGCCTTAATGAAGAGTGGTAGATTCTAATCAATAACTAATTGTGATGGAAAATACTCATTAGAGAAATATATAACATCCGTAAAGTCCTTGATAGTGTTCATGATAGATGAAAAGTAATTTGTCTCAATGTCACAAGGTAAATATGTATAATTGAGTTTTTGAAAAAGAATATCTTTTAAAATAGTTTCTTATTTAAATAATTATAATATAGAGATCTTATATGATGTGTTTATAAATTGACCCACAGTATCAAATGTTTTGTGTTGATCTCTAGTTCTAGTTATAGTATTTTTGGGACAAGGAGGGATGGTGGGGTTATGTTCTTGTATATGGTGAGGAGGCATCTTGTTCCTATAGTAACATCTTAAACTTTAGGATCTATTATTTATTGAGGGTGAGTTGTAAAGGCAACATGTGAGCAAAGGTAATAAATTGGTCTAGGTGGAGGAAGAACAAAAGGATCCCTTTAAGCTCTCTATTGTTGAGTAGTAACTAGACGTAATTCAAAGTGAGCCATGTAACAATGATCTTCATATAAGTTGAACTCAAGAGAGGATGGGCCAATGTGTAAAATAAACTTAGCTTTGATAAGATATCTGAGAGGAGTGATATACATGAACATATTTATATAAATGGTAGGTAATAGGCATGCAATAAAAACAAAAATATTTTGTGCAAAAAATTATAAAGTGGCATTTGTCATGATAATCAAGATGATAGGCTACAAATTGAAAACTAAGTATTTTATAAAAATAAGAAGGGAAATCCTAATTGTGTAATAGGGTTTAAAATAATGTGTGTGAAGTAAGTTAGGTAAACCATATGATATAACTTTTTAGGGTTATGGAGTGTAATCCCTAGGTTGTTAAAGTGTCTAAGTATAATAAATCAATGTAAAAATTGCAATAAATATAATAGCTAGTTTGTAATATAATTGACCTAGTTTGAACTTTCTAAAAATATAAATAAATGATCTAAATAAGTGTTTATCTATAAATTAATTGAGACATGAGATTTGGGGGTTAAAGATATGAGATGATTTAAGTGTGGCAGATTTGACGTAGGTGTAAAGAACCTTATTATTTAGTAACACCCTAATTAGATAGTAGCACCAATAGTGATAGTGTACTTATGTTTGTGTTAGTGTCCTCTATGCAAAACTATTCTGAGCTTTTGAGTGCACTTGTGTTTGAGTCTACCAAGCTTGTTCTTGTGTGCATGAGTTTTGATTCTATATTGTTGACCTATTTTCACTAATTTTACATGCAAACCCTAGACTTCCATGTTGTTAGGGCATTTGATTCATATCAGTATCAATGTGTCATGTTAGTGGGGTAGTCTAAACATCCTCAACAATTGATATGATGAGATGTGAATACATACCAATACACTGATGAGGGATCAAGCCTGATGTAGGTATCCCCACCTAAGTGCTAGTGTAAGTGTAAGTGAAGCTAGTATAAATTATAGTTTGAGTTATTTTAAGTGGAGCTTGAGAGTAGAAATATGAGTATTCTAAGCTTGGGATGGTTATAAATGGCTATATGCATAAGTAGGGTAGAATAGGGATTGATAAACTTGATTGTGCATAACTTTTTTTGAGCTAGCTTGTGTTATTTGCATCTTATTTCCATATAGAGATTAATGGTCCAAAATTCATGTATATAGATTGTTTTAGTGCTTATACAAGTCTTAAAAAAGGTATAGGCCAATTCAAGGTGACTATTATTTTGAAAAGATATCTATCAGTGTCCAAATATAAGAAAAGGATAATAACATCAAAACTAAGACACTATCACCATTGGTGATACTATCCAAAATATGGTTCTAGTGTCTAGGTGGTAGAAACTGAGGCACTAGGGGCCCTGATGCTAAAGTGAGGGTCTAAGACTGATTTAGGAATGTTTTTGGATGTGTTTGGCCCACATGAAGGTTGGATAAGTGTCCAAATAGGCCTTAAGATAGGTCTAGGGCTAAGTTAGGGATGGGTGGTCCCAAATAACACTCTTATCATTCAAGTGTCTTTTGTAGATGATTACATGATTTCATTCTTTAAATCATATTATATGCATAGTCATTTTTTAGCCTTTTAATAGTTTTGATGGTGAGGTAAGCCATTAATTTCAATCGAGTGCCTTACTAGCTAGGTATCCAATGTGTTCTTAATTATGATAGGTTATCACCCCATGGGTTATTTTTGACTTCCCCTCTACTTTTGCCTTTCTACATGGTCAATTTTGCTTTTTTGGGTCCCATTTTTCCACTTGGAAAGTTATTAGTACCATCAGGGTTTAACTTTGTTTCTCACTTTTATCATTCCATGTCCATGTAGCCTCTCTTCACTTTTTCATTACTTGGATTAAGGATTGATGCATAATATGAATATTATTTCTATTATGAAGTAATATTTAAACATGCACCATAATCTCTCTTATCTAGGATTTGATAAACTTCAAGGTCCACACAGACTGCTCGAGGGTTATAGAGTAGTGGTATTTTACCATATGTAATCATCATACTCATATACTTTCCTAAGGATCTCACATCACCATTAGGCTTTCATAGATTTACTATGACCTATGGAGTAGTAGAATTTCACCACATGGCATCATCCCACTCACCTTCTTGCCTAAAGTCTCTACACTCAATACAAACATGTCTAAGATAGTATAGCAATGGAATCATACAACATGGCATCATCTTGCTGACTTGCTAGCCTAAAGGAATTAGATTAGTATGGACATATCTAGGATAGTGGTGTAGTAGGATACCCACCATCCTAAAGCATCAGTAATGTCATTTCCACATCATTGAACCTTGAATAAAATTGATTGTCTTAAAATACTTTTCAATAGGCTCAAGATTGTTAGAAGAGTGACTTGTGGAAATGGAAAAATATATGAAATTAGTGAAGTGTTGTAAGTCCTTTTTAGATGTGGTAGAGTTTCTAAGACCATTAGATGAATGACATGTGGCACTAGGGGATTATTCAAGTACCTAGTCTTTGTCAGTTTTGTATTGTCTAAGCTTTCACAAGTTTTTCCATCAAAAATTTAATTCATGAATATTTATCCCAAAGATAAAGGTCTTGAGAAATTTGGTTTAAAATATGTGTATAATCCACCCTCGTACATAACTTCTAATGTAGTTCATGCCATCTTTATTGAAGAGAAAATACTTGAATAATTATTGAGAGTTGTTAAAACTTTTGTTTGAAAAAAAATTTCTAACCAAGTCACCCACACTCTTTCCAAAAACCTACTTATATAACATGTGAAGGCATAATTAACAAATCAATTTTTAAAAAGAAATGACTAAATAACTTGAAAACAAATGGCCACAAAATTTCAAAATAAAATAGATTTAAATAAATCTAAAAAGGGACTAAGTATAGGATAAAAATAGTGAAATAACTAGGTCATTTTCTCTATCCTAAGCCCATCTAGTCCATCCTTTAAAAAGGAGACTAAGTAAAGTAATGAACCTATATAATAAACTCTTAGTGGGTTTGAATCCAAATGAAGCATAAATTGACAACTTTTTTTATAAAATAGGTACAAAACTCTAAAATAGTTAGTTAATTTGCATAAACCTAAGGTGAAATAGTCTAATGGGAAGCTATAAAATGTGTTTCAAAACACAAGAATACGAATAGGCTTAGAATTATCAATATTGTGTAAATTTATATATTTAAATGAATACATTCGTAAATGAAATCTTGGACCTAGGTTAAATAAATTCCAAGCTATTAAAAGTAAGAAAGCTCAATCACTTATAACTACCATATAGTGTATTTTTAATAATGTTGATTCAAACCAAAAACCACAATGAATCCCTAAAAGGAATACTACCAGACTCCTAAATAAAAAGAGGGTCCCTGGTTTTAGTTATGGAAATGGGGTGTGTTGTGCAAGTAATAACAATATATTTAATTATTTTATGTGGCATGCCTTGAATATGCCTCAAATGATAATACTTTTACCAAATTTTTTCAAAGAAATGTCAAGGAATATCTTTCATGTGGTTCTATGATTTACCTCTCCCATTTATGAAATAATTTAATCCTCTTCTAGATCAATTTTGGAACAATTTTCCATCAATATTCACGAAAATATTTCCTATGCTCAAATTTCCAAAATAAAACAAGTAAAAAATGAACCTATAAATGAATATGTCTTGAGATATAAGATAATGATATATAATATTACCAATCTTATGATAGATAAGGAGTTGCAAGACATATTTAAGATATTTTTTCTTACTCCTTTACACGACTCCATTATTTTTAAGAAGTTAAAATCTTTTGATGACTTATACCATGTTGTACGAGACCATGAAATGCATATTTTTTCATTAAATATTCTCATGTATGTAACAAACATACCAGTCAAATTTAAATTTAATACCAAATTTACAAGTAAACCAAGTTATAAGGAAAAATATCTTGATCCTAAAAAAGAAACAACCACCATGGTTAACATAGTTTCACCTTAGCCTAATTGGAATATCTTATCTACTACACCAAAGAGATAATTCTATCATTTCCTTGAGTCCCTAGATTTATTACTCTCATGGTTACTAAAGTTTCAGCTTATATCTATCCCTCATCTTATTGAGGTTGTATGAATCAACTATAACCAAAGGATATGATGTGAATGAGTATTGTGAATATCATTAGACACCAAGGCATTCTATAAATATATGTTTTACCTTATAGAACAAGATCTAATATATTATTTATGATTAAAATATTAAATTTGATGACCCTAAAAAATAATCTAGTTCACAAACTAGTGATCACCAAAAATGTAAAATTTTTCAAAATTATATGAATGGTCATTAAAAAAATGATCTCAAATTACAAATGACATATAATGCACAAAAGTAGTTTCAAATTAGACAAATAAAAAACATCTAGACAAATAGGATTTGACAATCACCTTATTCATGTGTGGTGCTTATTTTTGGCATAAACATATTTATCCTACATAAGCAAAAGCCACTTGCCATTAAAACACTTTCAATCATTTATTTTTGGTCTACAAGACTTGAAATGAAATGTTAGTTATAAATACTCCTTGGAAAACATAATAATACCAATTTACTTTTATCCTAAATTAATGCAAACATGGGTTTGGATTATGCTTACCACAATTCCATATGCATTTACACTAGCAACTCTTTGTTTCTAAAAAATGGAAGAAAAAAAAGGATCTGAATTAGAAATGTATTTCCTTTCCCCATGAAGGAAAATAAATACACATTGTAAATTATAATATTACTTCTTTTACTACACATGTAAACCATGATGATAAAAATGATATGTACCTTTTCAAACTATCGAATCATGATGAAAATAATGGAAAAGATATAACTTAAGATTTTTAGGCACTAAATAGAGAGATACCTATGACCATCCATTGGATGAGATCATAGAGTAGTCCCTTCAAACATTTCAAAAATACCAAAAAAATAAGAATAAAAAACCTTAAAAAATATTTTTTTTTTGGCACGTACATGTTTTATTGGCTCATTAGAAGCTATGTGTTAGTTATATGTTGATGAGTAACATACCTATTACTTCTACATATAGGTGTTCACACTTCTACTTGAGTGTAATACAAGAATACACAAATACATTATCTATTCCTATTTTAGTTTCTAGGCCTTACCTTTACTCATGTCATGTGAACATTTGGGGCATATGATTATTTGATATTAATACCAGTAGGTTATATGGTTCAATGATCACATTTTCATTATCATGTTTGAGCTTACATATGTACTTATGCATGCCTTTATTCATGATTATATCTTACATAGTATACTTGAGATGATATACACCTGACATTTTTCCTAACACATTTTATCTATGGGATACCATGCCATGTTTATGCTATTTAATTATTATTTACTTTATTCACTTCCTTGCATGTCTTGCCTTACTATTTTATTATATATTCAAGACTTAAATTATTCTCATTTTATTTTATCTCCATGTCTATGTACAATTTCTTTAACATTTGCATATGTCATTATTTTTTTTACAGAGACTTGAATATGTCATTATTGCTTTTATGGAAAGTTGAATAAGTCATGTCCCTTTGATTGTGTGGAATTTGAATATGTCCCTTATTTATGGTCTCTTTGAAGCATTGCCTTTTGACTTGATTTTGAGTGATCTTATGTGTGTTCTTTTTTCCTTATTGATCTTGTACTATTACTATCTAGATATTGCCATGATATTTATCATGCATGTTAGGTATTCATGTGATCATGTTGATTCTATATGATTTTATTATATATCTAGCTAGACATGTTCCTTCTATATTGTATATAATTCCATTCACATATTATATAATTATTTTATCCTTTTGAGGTGACATAGCTATTAGTTCTTATGTTTTACCTCAGCTTAGAGGGGTAGAATATTAGTCGGGGAATGTCATGGAGACATGTTCTCCACAATTGGAACAATTTTTAGATTCAATGGGTGCATGTTTTAGAAGTATGTTTTCCACACTTATTCAATATTTAAAATCTCTAGATTACAGTAGGGGAATGGGTAGGGAAACATGTTCTCCACATTGGAAATTATTTTATTTTTTCAATTTTATCCATATATAGTGGGGGAATGAATTGGAATAATGTTCTCCAAACTTACACAAGTTTGTCATTTAGGACTCAGATTCACAATTATGGAATAATTTTATACATTGGTACCATTGTTCTACATAATTTTAGCATAAGACATATCTAAGGTATATGAAATATACAATTTATGCCTAATATTGTAATATATAAATCAATTTTAGATTATAAAACTCTTTTATATAATGTTACCCCATCATAGTTTTTTAGGGAGTGATACCCCAGTTGGACTTTATGGACTTTATTGAGCCAATCTACTGTAGTAGTTGGTTTAATGTTTGATATGGTTGAGGTAATTAAATCACTTGATATTTCCAAGTTTATAGGTTGGAATTTATTTTATCATACAACCTCACCAAGTTATAAGTATCATTGGGTTATATAGTTGAGCTAATCTTAACTACTAGGTGGAAACTCACCTTTGCTCCAAGGATGGGGGCATGGTCCTTATGTTATCTCTCTTTATACTTGGATATATACACTTTATATATTTATATATGTTCTCCATAATCTTAGTTTCATAGACTTATAATGATACATCTTATTATATCAACTTTACAATAGGAAAAATGATTGCATCAACACATATGCATACTCCTAAACCTCACTCTTTCAATTTTAATAAATTTTAAGTACTTTTTATTCCATATTATGTGTACTACATATACACTATAACATGATATTAGTTGTAGGTTACTTACCAACAAAGAACTAAATATGGACACATAGAAAGATAAGGTGGGTTATACACACCTAAGTACACATTACTTTTATTTAAATGAGAAATTTAAATACTAGATTAAAGGGGGGAATGTAGACAGTATTTATAGAATATATAGCTCCTATATTTTACACTTGTAAAACTTAGACCTTGGTTTTTCCTCTTAGTTCTAGAGCTTTCCCACTTCCACATTTCTAGTATCTACTCCATCGTGTGGCCCTTGAACTATCTCTTAGTCCAATTGGTCTTATGTTGATGACACATGCCTTCTATCTTGCCTAAAATGATTAAAATATATTTATATTCCACCTATATATGTTTTGATCCTATATCTAATTTCCCACTCCTAATACATTAATGTCTAGAATGGACACTATCATTGACACTAGTGTCTTTACCCCATGTAAGTGTATAGTGCCTTAAAGTCAACAAATTTTCAAATGAAATGTATCCTAATGGTCAACTTAAGTGATTTAATGTGAGTTAATTCTCCAAAGGGATTGGTATAAATAAAATGTCAAGCCTCATTCATTCCTTACCTATAAAACTCCAAAAGAGACCAAGTCAACTTATCAAAAGCACTCTATCAATCATTAAATTGAGAAAAACTTCCTTATTTTATCCTATATACATATTAGTCATAGGGAAAACATATATATATATATATATATATATATATATATATATATATATATATATATGTTAAAATTACTGAAGGATTATCCTAAGATATATATTTTCCAAGTTATAAGTTAGGTCACTATTGTACTCGCTTATCACATATTGCATGATTTACACACAAGCCAATACATAGGGGAAAACCACATAAGTCTAAGGACATATTAATATTATTGGCTATGTAAGTAGTGCCCACTAATATTAGGTTCTTTTTCGGTATCTCAAGATTATGTTCCCACCAACACATTTTCCCCCAAGGCTAATATGATTATGGATAACTAGGGTTTTGACATTTCCCGAGGAATGACATTCCATGACCTAGATATGAACTCACCAAAGCAAAGGAAAAGACAAATTTAGAAGCATCCAAGTGGTCACATATTTTTCTAATATGTATTACATATATGACACTTGTGGTGAACCCATATAATAACATCGATGCAATCATCTGAATCTGATACATGTGTTCAAAGATCCAAATGTTAGATTTCTAGAATCAAGTGATTATTCTAAAATCATCTTCCACTATGTTTTTTGCTTATTATATTCCAAAAATGTGTTATCATTAGAACCAAATAATTACATTAAATATTTGTCATTTCTATGTATAAATTTATTGTATTTTCTATATTTATCTTATTCTCATCATAATAAATCTAATATATATTTATCTAAGTTTAGCACGCACCTAATTGCTCTACTATAGATATGATTATCACCATTGTGCATTATCATTTCTATATACCCATTTAAATTTAATGAAATAATATCACCAAGTCCCTAGATAAAAATGATTTTGAGTTAAACAATAATGAGTGGTACTTTTAGACTGGTTCTAACATGTCTTAGACTTTTTATTAAAAAAATAAAATTATCTATCTAATTTTTGTGATTATCCTCACACATCATTAATGATTACTTATATATTTGATACTCTCTCCTTAATTATCTAAATAATTATGTAAACATATACCTCCATAATTATAATATATATACCCTAATTCATTTTCTTCTAATAAAGTCAATTTTTTTATTTGCATGCATAGAAAAATGGTGTTTTTATTCTTATAAAAATTTCATCTAAGAACCACATATATATGGATCCATATCTAAAAAGTGACCTATGAAATATGTTAATAAAATAGGTCTAGATCACTAAAATATATATATTTTGAGAGAACTACATTGACATGTGATGATATAGTACAAAAAACATAGAATACTATCAAGCATGGATGACACAATTAAAAAGGGACTGTAAGAAGGAAAATTAATATGTAAACTATAGATATTATATTATAAAACATATATATCACTATAGTGCTAACATGTCGTGGGACAGTTGGTCATGATAAAAAATATAACTAGGTAGAAGATATAAAAAAAAAATGTTGAAGGATGATAGATTGATCATATAACAATATAATGAGTGTAAATGGGTATAGTAGGTGATAATACAATAATTTATCATACATTATCAAAAGACAAGCTAAAAATAGTCCTAGCACACTCTTTATTACATACATTTGAGTATATTGATGCATTAATGAATCCTACAAGAGAAGCTATCAATAACTAAAAATATAAGTGTATAAGTACCCAAATGTGTTTATGGGTTCTTTTTTTAAAATAGTTTAATAGATTTAATTATAATTTATGATAATTGGTGACTCTTTATTTTGGGATGAGTGATATGTAAAAATTTACACATCCTTAACCTCAAAATGGGGACATACATCAAGATATTATATTACCATATTCAAAATGGACTCTAATTTTATAAATAAGTACCAAAAAGTGATAAATGATAACTTCTTTGAACCAAAAGTATAATTTAAGTCGATAGTGTTTTCTCTAAATTCATTAAATGATTAGACTACCCTTTAAAATACAAATTTGCTATATTTTAGATTTTATTTTTATTTTTAGTACCTAAGAGATTGTCATAACTGACAACATGCTTGGCATACCACCAACTATATTTGTCCCTTTCCTTATTTTAAAATTCACTTATTTCATATTTTAACAAATATCAATTCCACTAGGACATCCAATACTTATTTTCATGCATATTTCTTTTACATACATTTTATTTTTGAAAATCAAGAATGGGTGCATCCCAATCCATAAATTTAGAGCTCATTATTCTATTCATCACGTAGGTTCAAGTATGTTCTTAAAATTTATTTTACTTTAACGTATGCATGCAACATGCATATGTACATCAAAGGGTGTAATTATGTAGACACCTCATTTTGGTACA
Organism: Torreya grandis; assembly: GCA_037957365.1. Classification (NCBI taxonomy): domain Eukaryota; kingdom Viridiplantae; phylum Streptophyta; class Pinopsida; order Cupressales; family Taxaceae; genus Torreya; species Torreya grandis. The sequence continues at coordinate 1,446,336 of JARHVA010003140.1, read as the reverse complement.
AATATTATTATTGTAATGTTTTAGTGTGTTTTTGTGTATATGGATCTCTAGACACTATTTATGAATTATATAACACCTTAGTCCTGTACACTTTCCAAACTCAAACCTTGGTTGTTCCTCTCATTCCTAGACCTTTCTCACTTTCAAATGTATTAGATATACTCTATCTTGTGCTATTTATCCTATATCTTAGTCTAACTTATCTTATGTTAATGACCCATATTTTATATCTTACTGAGAATTATTTAAACTTACTTATCTTCCACCTCTATAAGTTTTGAGTTTGTACCGACTTTCCTACTCCTTAGATGAAAGGCCCCATTTTTCATAATGCTTATCTTTGACAAAGATGAATATGAAATTATGACTTATATATTATGATTAATAAATTATGTTGTTAAGTCACATCCAAATGAGGTGTGCAAGGATTTATAAAGGCTTTTCATGTGTTGGGAACCATGACAAAGATCTGTTATCAATCTTTCTTGATTTATTACTTATGAAATGATGATGCTTTCATTTAGTTATGTAATGTCTCTTTGTGAAATTCAATTATGTATATGAGATATATTGACTTAAATCATGTTGAATAGTTAATTATAAGCTTATGAAATGGTAAGTACTTATGTAATGAATCATATTAAATTATCTACATGGATGTTGATATTCTATTAATGATTTGATATGGTTATTTGATTGAAAATGTCTTGTTTGAATAAATTCTATAGCTTCAACTATTAGGTTTGATAAATTTCATGTGTGAATTGAGTGTGAATGAAAAGGAAAATGGGAAATTAAAGAAATAGATTATGCCAAGAATGGTTTTATCACAAAATATCTTTACCCTTTAACCCTTTTGAGACTCATTTTAAGTAGCTGGTTGTCTTAGTTACTGTTCTTCACCTTTTTTTGACTTAACATATGTTTTAGGTGGTTAGCCTTTAAGGTTGGTTGGTGAAACTTGTTATCTTCAAATAATTTGATTTTTTTGACAACGTTTAGCTTGTTTAATGTCTAAGTAATAGATATTCTATTTATTTTCCTTATACTAGAATCAAGTAGGAAAAGAGGTAAGTGAATCTATGAAGAAACCACAAAAGACTGCAAGAGCTACCATGTGCCTTAATTTAACATGAAAAAGAATGTCTCCTAATGAGGCATGGGTTGGAAAGTGGCTAGTGGTTAGATGATTCTCTAACAACTATATGTAAAATTTTAACTCCCTTAGTTAAGAACTTTTACCAATTTTAAAGAAGATAGATTGAGCATAAGATAGGTATAAAATAAGGGTAGTTGTTTAGGAGAACTAAGTCTAGACAACTGGAGAATATTACCCAGGTGGTCTTGGAGTTGATAGGTGGGATTCCTATCAACTTATGTTTTATTTTGTTTCCTTGAAATGAAATGATTTTTTTCTTATATGATCTTTTTCCTTATTAATAATAAGACCACTTGGTTTATTATACATGTTGTATTATCTTGTCTATGGTTGTGTATTGGATGCCATGTAGTGCTTACCCATTTGAGATCCTTGGAGAGGTTGTTCCACCTTAGTTGAATTAACTAATTTTTTATTTATTATGTGAATATATAAACATTATTGTGACATAAGGATATGGTTTTCTATGAACATTTCTTTCATTATGGTAGCAAGTCAGAGTCATCTTATGTTAGGCATGGTAGCAAGTTGTTTGACCCTCCCATGAAAATCATGATGGTATTTCATAAAATCCCTCTTATGCTAAGGATGGTAGAAGGTTGTTCAACTCTCCCATGAAAATTTTAAGAAAGTAATAGAGTGAGGTATCCTATTGATACTACAATACATTAGTGGGCCATGTTATTCTATGAAAACTTGCCTTCTAGTTTTATATTTATGAATGTGTAGCTTCAATTGAAAGATCATTTGAATTCTTATTTTATTCATATTTAGGACTGGGAGTAATTTAGTAAGAACCAAGAATAGGATTGTAGGTGGTGTAAGGTCTCTCATTTTGTCAAAACATCCTTGCTAAGATATCCACCCTTACCTTTACCAAGTGATATAAACATGCTAGGATTTGGGAGTCTCAAGCTTGAGGGTGTCTATGTTAGAAACTTAATGATGACAAAAGGTTGGGTGGTGAGCTTTCCTTATTATGTCCAGTAGGTGCTTGGGGGTAGATGAGGAACATTATTAAATACTAACTAATCCTCTATTATTTAATTATGCTTAGAGATGTGCCTCTTACTAGGTAAATAATTGGATGAAATCTGATGTATTATTAATGTTTTAGTAGGCAACCTACTTGTACTATACTTACAAAATCAATATTTTGGACAATATTCCAACTATGGATAAAAATATATATTTTTATTTATTGAAAATTTAATGTTAAAATGAGTTGTATATGTTATGAATACTTGGTTTATAAGACCTTCATAAGGATATTATATGTATAAAATATTATTTATCCTTTTTTGGATCTTTTAATTAAATTGATAAACTGATTTACCTACTTAAATATATATTTTTAGTAGCTTATTTATAAGAATTATATCTCCCTTTGTAATAATAAGGTATTGTGATTCAATGGATTGAGCTTGTGTAAATATGAGTAGAACTCAAATAAATAAATGAGTTTGTTATTGGGAATAAAAATATCGCTAGACTATTTAAAAAGGATGCCTTGAGAAAAGTACCTTTGGTCTTAGTAGTTGAGTAAACTACCTTCTATAAACCTTGCCTATAACTAGGCCATATAATAAATGAAGAAGATTTTTAATAAATCTTAGTTGTTTAGTAATAACTATAACAAGGATTCAACCTTAGGTTTGAATAGTGTTTCTACACCATAATAAATGTATTATTTGACCTCTCATATTTAATGGAGTAAATGGATCTAAGTTAATGTGAGAAGTATAATCTTATAAAGAGTAGACCCATTGGCTCATATGAGAGATCAATTCATTAAGTAATGATGGTTAGAATATATTGCCTTGTGATTTTTTGGCAATTGACTAAACCAATTATAATATTGTTTTAGTTTCAAGTCATGTTGATCTAAATTAATTCAATCTTATTTAGCATAGTAAAGACCATCTGAGGAAGGTTGACCTAATTTAAGACACATTAAGGGTAATAGACTATTAACAAGTGAGCTTTACCTTTGATTTAAGATATTAACCTACATCCAAGAATTTTATCTATGGACTATGGATTCCAACTTAGTTGTTTTATAAAATGACTAGTTTTGGCATTATCTTTATGCCTTAATGCATTTTTAAGTTCAGATTTTGTAGTCGATAGTAGCTTACATAGGAAATTTTATTGTTTTAGCCATTCGATAAGGTTCTTTGTGTGGCCCTTTCCCTTAGTTAAATAATTATTTTGGACTTTTGTTTTGATATTTTCCTTAGTTGATTAAACAAGTTACCTTTCATAGCATTTACCTTAGTTACTTGATGAGTTCTCTATATAGATTTGCTAACAATACTTGTCTTAGTTATTTTAATGGGAGATTTTTGTGGCCCCTTTACCATATCCATTTAAATTCTTGAATTATTTTATAAATTTTCCTTCGATGATTTCATAACTTTTTAAAAAGTGGTTTGGAAGAAGTTGCATGTCATCATGTCACTAACTTAAGAGTGAGGTTAGCTTGGTATATTGTATAGTCAAAAAAAAACCAAAGGGATAGCAATATGTTGTCATGTGGCATCATATTAATGATCCATGAACCTAGAGATGACCATCTAGGAAACTTATCTTTGATCCATCAGGTTAACAAGATGTTGTTAAGAATAATCATATTGATAACCTATGATCGTATAAGAAGATTACCCATGGGATAATAGGCTATTAATATGTTACCATGTGGCATCATTCTAGTACTCATGACCATGAAGATGAAAATATAGCAATATTGCCTCCAAGATAGTGTGTTATCAGGATGTTGTCATGTGGCATCATCTTCATGACCTTCAATCTTAGAGATGTCTATATAGGAAGCTTACCTCTAGGCCAGTGGGTAAGTGGGATGTTTCCACATGGCATCATCTGATAATCTAAAATCTTAGGTCTATAAGTGTAAATGTAAAATATTATCAAACTAATAGGTAAGTGAAAGGACATCACATAGCAAAGAAGGTCCCAAGGAGATTGAAGAGAAGTTGACATGCCTTGGTATCCTAGTAAAGTATCCATGTAGATGTCATCTACATCAAATATGACTTACGTTTAAATTAATGATCAGCTCAATGCCATAGCATAATAATCTTTGGTATAAGATAATGATTGGGTTTGTTGGCATATGGTTGAATGAATAGTGTTATTGGCCTTTTAATCAATGGCATAACATTTTGTTATTAGAATATAAGTTATAACACTATGATCTCTAGGATTTTAAGTTAGTTTAATCCTTTTTATTTTTTGTATTTATTTTGATGTCTTAACTATTGGTATGTAGAATGAGATGAGAACATCGAGCACATCATGATGAAATACATTAGTGAACATGAGCCTTCTAATCAGTTGGGGATGAATGAAATTGGACCCCAAATCCTCTTATGCATGCAATCAATGAGGTAAGATCTATAAGAGATATTTCCTATAGTGCATCATGATGTGGATTCTCTGATACATTCCTAAGATGATAAAAGATTAGTGTTGACCAAATTTGACCATGTAGGTCAAATTATGAATCTTATTGGTGAAAACTTGATTTTAAAGTGTTTTTATGGGTGTAATAATTTATCATGGGGTATTTTATAGTTTAATTGATGTCATTTAATGATATATTAGCCTTAGTTAATTAGTCTTTTAGTCCATTTATCATTTTGAATCATTTTAAGGGTCATAAATGGGAATTAAATGAGTTGTAGGTCATCTTATGGAAATTTAAAGGTTCAAAAAGATGATTCCGTGTGACATGTTTCCTAAGAGGTCTTAATCAACTATCAAAACTAAAAATTAGTAGGTTCTTCAAAAGAGAGAGTAGTTATGAAAGGAAAAAGAGGAAGTTTGGCACTTATACAACCTATGGGAGAGTTTTAAATGTGGGAAAAGGTTTTAATATGAATATTAAGATTTATTATATCCATATAAATTATTCACACACTTTGAAAGTGATAAAAATTTCCCAAAACCATTCTACTCCTTTTTTACCCTTTTAGGCATACAAAACTAGTCTTTAGGTTTGTACTTGGTAAGATAAACAAAGCAGGTTTTAGATCAAATGCCATGGGGAGTTGAAATTAAACTAAAATAGATTAATTAACATAAAAATATTTTTAATAATGGTGGTTTTTTATTTATTAATGATCCTCATGAAGTTGATTGTGTTTTTTTACTTATTCTTTCATGTACCCTATAGGTTTTACTCCATTTTGGGCAAATCCATATAGATCAACTACTGATATTGGTTCCAAAGGTTTTTGAGTCTCTTTTATAATTAAATCCTTGGTTTTTTTCATTTTTTATGATGTTTTTCTATGAAAATCATCTTAAGTTGTAGGAGGATGCACTATGTTATATTATAGGTAGTTTTTTCACCATTTTTAGATATGCATGATTGAAAATGTATTTAGAGGGTTGTGATAGGTCCTTATTCATATTTTTAATTTGTTTTTTATTCCCCTTAACTTCTCAAGTTTATTAATACAAACATACCCTATGAATGTGCAATCATATCTGGTATACAGTTAGTTTTCTATATGACTACCATATATAGTTAGTTGGATGAGCTATGTAGGTCTATAAGACATGTCCATGGAGGTTTATTTTTAGCCTTGAGAGGTTGAATAAATCACATTATCAATAATATTTAGGTGATATCTTTTATAAAGTGAAAAGGGATAATTATCGCAATCATATGAAACATCCTCACATAGTCACCATGAACATGCACTTATAAGTGCCATGAAGGAAGAATGCACATTGAAGAAAAGGTTTTGACACTTATTTGACGGGTTTTGGAATGTGAATAATGTATTTTGAGGTATTAATATGAGTAAATAACCCATTAAATTCTAAATTATATTCCAATTACGCCAATCATGCTCATAATATGCTTGTTACAACTCATCTCCATCTACAGGCAGCCTAACAGAGAGCAAAAGAACCATTTTGAAGTGTTAAAATAGATGATAAAACTCTCTTTGAGGTCTTAGTATTAAATAAAACTCTATGGTATAATTTTTTAAGAGGATATATTTAAAAATAGAGGTTGTAAACATGTTCTAACGTTAGATGATAGTGTATAGGATAATTCCCCTAAAAGTGCAAAATAGAGATCCTTAGTGTTTTGATGATATCTCATAACAGGGTTGAAAAGACCTTGTATAAATATTAATGACCATATATTGTATTCCAGATATAATAAAAATCCCTTGACAATTTTAAAGGATAGAGGGTTAGTGGAGGATGGGAATTGAAGGCCTAAAGTTGACTAGAAAAACACTAAACTCCTTCAATATTACCTATAAGAAAGAGTTCCAAATGGACCCTTCAACCAAAGTTAAAAACCTAGACTATGTCATCATGGTGAAGTGTTTCCATATATTTTAAAGGATTTTTTTATATCTAAGATATAATATAATAGATTTATATACTATGTTTGGTCCTCATGAAGTACCTACAAGTTCCATTATCTATAAAACACTCACAACCAACATAGGGTACAATTTTGAAAGGATATTTCTTTCTTGAAATGCATGTATGTTTGGGTATGTTTAATTTTTTGAAAATTATTTAAATATTCCTCATATGATTTAATTATCTTAAGAAATAAATTTAGTTATCTTTCAAGTTCAAAGCCACCTATAGGCCTCTGTAAAGTCAGTTGTAGGTGTTTGTTACAAATAGTGAGCTGAGAAAGGGATACCTAAGTGATGATCTAAGGTCACCCAAAGTGAAAAAATGGGTATAAGGATATATTAATGATATAAATAATTCCTATACACTATATTTAAGGTCAGATCATGTAGGACATATACAAGAGTGGTGTCTGAATGCCAATACAATCAGGATTTGTGCATACAGCCTTGAGGATTCAAGGATGGGAAAGGATATGTAGTAATTTTTAAGTGGTAAAGGGAAATAAGGAAAATTTATCATGAGTTTAATAACATATAAATTATCTTTTAAATTTAAAATATTTATAATAGGGGCTATACAACATACTCAAGCATTCCACTCTCCAATACCCCTGCATAGTCTGCCTTCCCACACATTCTATCTTGAAGCTTGAAGGATTGGGTGGGTTTTAAATTGATAAAGAGCATAATTTTTGTATATATGGTATCCATAAATTTTATAAACCTATAAAATTTTCATCTTTTCTAATAAAGAAAAGGAATTTCCCTTTATTTTGTCTCAGATAGAAGGCACTCCCTTCTGAACAAAGTTGGTAGGGTTAGGAGATAAGATAAAAATATGAAGCCAAAATATATAGAGAATTTTCAAGGGGGTTCATAAATTTTTATAAAACCTATGAAAACATATAAAACTAATAAATAAGGGGTGACTCTTAACAGGGTGTCCCAGACCATTAGGTTTACAAACAAGCCTAGTAGGTAGAATTAAGGCCTAGAAGCCAAATGGAGAATCACTTTCATTTCTAGTATGGAGTAATCATTATAACCTATATTTTTATGTTTATGGTGTAACTATATATTTTTTTTATCTATTATGATTAAATTAAAACCATCAAAATAAATTTTGAGCTCTAAGGTGTAGTAAGGTCTATTAGGAAAGGTTCAAGCCTAAAGCTAAATGGATAGTCACATTCACTTTCCACATGAGGTGAATATTATAACCTATTAAGATGTGTTTATGAGGTAAAAATAAATGTGTTAAATCTCTTAAGATTAAAATAAAACCATGAATAAGCCACTTTTGGGCTCAAGATATACTCATGCCTATACAAATAGAACAAACAAGCTCAAGTAAGTAGCTTTGAGTGTTCATATCTCTCTTGGTAATTTTAATGGAGGGAAAATATGTTTATGGAGGTTAATGGGGTCCTTGAACATCACATTAGTTATATTTTTTGGCAATTTGAATGTGGAAGTTGCATGAATAATGCTTAAGAGGTCAAATTACTCAATACCCTTGCTAAACCCTTACAAGTACTTGATTGAAGAAATAAGGATGGGAAGATAATATAATGACATAGATTGAATATGAAAGATATTTTAATTTTCATAAGGCTCTCTAAATCTCCTCACCATTCAATTTGTTTGTACAAAATTATACAGATGGGGTACAAAATAGGGTTTTTCTAACTATTTTATGCATTATATAGGTTCTTGAAGGTTCCAAGAGATGAAACCAAATTTGGGGGAAATATTAAGAATTCTGATAACTCCTAATGTTCATTTAATGCATAAAAAATTCTTTAGTGCCTCAATAAGCTAATCTATCTTAACCAATCAAATTTGGCATAATGACCCAACTAGTGAGAAGGGTGGAAAACTTTAAGTGAGGTGGTTGTAAGGTGTGAATAATTACTCTAAGGCCATATATTATATTTAAAATATTAATTAACTCCTTTTCATATATTTTCATGGAAAATTGAATCTAAATTTGAGGACAAGTGTGCAAGGTGCATGGAAGAGGAGTTTCATAGAGTACAAGCAATGATAGTTCCTTTACAGATGATTCCAAATGACCAAGCCTATAACCAATTCATGGAGAAGCATGTATAAAATAATTCCAATTAATTAAAATCATAAAAATTGTCCCTAATATGTTTTTGGATGTTTAAATAGGTCCAAATCATGAAGGCAATTTTTTGAGCCAAAATGAGGAGTTTCATGCCACTTTACATGAGTTTTATGACTTGGATGGACACTTATGCTTCCTAAATTTTCATGGTTAGTAAAAAATCCTATTATAATACATAATTAAGTAATTATATCAGCTTTAAAAGTGTCCTTGTGACCCTTGAACTTCTCTCTTCTCTTCTATCTCTCAAGTTCTATAAGAACTAGCCATTTTGACAATTATTACTTGTGCTCCACCTGAGTATGGTGAATCTTGGCTCATTTGCATACCATTTTATAAATAAGAATACTAATTTTTATCTCTTCATGAATATTCATGGTTTTTTAGACTTTAATTGTGGATCTTTCTTAGTGAAGACTATGGATTCTTTAGCATTTTATCTCATTCTTTATTCCTATTTATAGTTGGAAATCTTCTTCTTGTAGGGCATGTGAAGTGTTCTAGGAAGTGTTAAGGCTGAGTGAGATATTATATTAAATAGTGTCATTCAAGGCCTCTTTTATATTCCTCTTATCCCAAACATTCATTTGTAACCTCATAATGTAACATTAATGTGAGAAGATGCAGATTGGAGAAGTATATGTTTGGTTAGTCTCTTGGTTTCATGTGTAACATGTAGCTAGTTGGTAGTGATAAATAAAATTGGTGTATCACATCCATTATTAGTTTTATTTTAATTTAATCTCTCCCTTCCCCCCCCAAAGTTTAGGTGTAGTAGTGATCCAAAGTGGTACATCAAGGGAGCTATCCCTACCTAGAGATTCACCTCATCCTTAGGCTACCCACAAGCCTAGAGGTGTTTCAATTATGCCACTTGGATGAGGAGAGATTATATATCTCTTTAAATGGTGTAAATCAAAGTTCAAATAGTTTTTTTCATTCCTTATGTGACTCTTGGTCTAAGAAGTTAAATTTTTTTTTTATTATCTTTGAATAATCAACCTTTGAAGGCATCTATCTAAGCATCAATGGTGACTCCAAAGTTACATTAGTTAGTCAAGTATAACAAGTATTAATTTTGAATATTATTGATGATAATTCCTTGTGTTCTTATTTATAATGAAGTTTCATGGTTGACCTTGGTGTTGAGTACTATTTTACACAAGTTGGTGGGACATTTCAATCCTATAACATTCCCTATTAGTAAGAACAAGTTATTAATTAACCCTATCATGAAGTGTACCAATTTTAACATGAAGTGTATCATACCATTCATGAAGCGTATCAACACATTTTTGAATTTTATCAGTCCTATATCCAACCTTCTCAATGTATTTCTCCTCTTAGTCAACCTAGTCACTTCTCTAATCAATCCACTTCCACTTTCAAGAAAACTCTTTCGAGATATGAGAGGTACATGTTGGATATTGATACTATAAGGGGATGTGGTCAAGAGTTTATTATTCATATTATTCATAAATTGAGAGATGCAATAGATCTATTTAAAAGGGATTAGGCACCTATTAAGAGACATAATTGGTAAAGGCTCACAAGTGAGAGGCTAGATGTGAGTGGTTTGGTTTCTTCTTTAGAGGATAGGCTAATAATTCATGAAAGGTAACCTCAAAAAACCTATAGACCTTAATTTCGAATTCAAAAATATTACTATTAGTCCTACATGGTTCCAACTCATGAGCCCAATCAAGCTTATCAAAGTCACCTTTTTCCCAATCAGTTTGAGGAGAGAGTTGAAAAGAGAAACCTTATTTTTAAAGTTAAAAATGATAGGTAAATTGAGTTGGACAATAAGAAAATGAGTTAGTCCATGTTATTAACAAATTAAGTGGAATTAAATCCTTCATTTCCCTCTCCCATTACATCCCCACTTCAAGAAAAGATCTCTAAATATGATATTCTAAGTTGGAGACAAGGTGGAAAATCCAAGCCTAAGAAGATTCCAAGTTCCTTGTAAACTTCATCCACTCCTAAAATTTATTCACCACCTCAAGAAAAGACTTATAATCCTTACATTATAAGCTAGAGTAAGATAGTAGAATCATAGGGAGAGAAAGAGGATAGAAACATTGTTAAGGAGTGTGAAGTTGAGAATGAAGTTGATCCTTTGCAAGTCCCTCCCACCCTTCCTTAAGAAACCTCTTACCTTTCATGTCAACCCTATTATACTCCTCATTATCATTAATAATCATATGAAATCAAGAAATAATTTTTAAAGAGAACGTATACAATCAAATTTAAGAGTTAGATTTAAGAATGAAATTTCTAAGTCAAGGTGTGACGGAAGGTTTAGACCTAAAAGAAGATCTTATGCATAAACACACCCCATCTAACCTCATTCAAGAAATTTTTTAAGCTAAATAAAATTTGAATGAATTCATATCCAAGTGGAATAAAAATAACCAAGCTATCTTATCCCAAGGTCTACCGCCCCTTCCTCAAGAACTCCCAGAAGAATCCCCTACTATGCATTCTTAATCTAATTTTGAGACCTATGTTCCACCTCTACTAACTAGTTCCTCATGTCCTCATCCCATCACCCTTTTAATTTATTTACCCATGGTATGGGAACCTAAGGACTAACCTTTGTTTATGGAAAATTTATAACTATTTCTTGAGGAAAATACAACTCCTTAGCAACCTCATTAGGCTAGGTCACTGGATATCAAGATGCCTAGTCTTGGCATCACCAAACATGAGAATGAGATGGAAGATATTATATCCCTTAAGAATCAAGATCATATTATGATATATGAGATACAAATTTAGATACATAAAGATTTTATAAGTGTTGAAGAAGAGGTGAGCCCTTACATTGAGTCTTCTTATATGGTTGATAATAAAGAATGCTTTTCTTGTGTTAAAGAGGAAATCTTGGATGAAGTCCTTTTAGATTCAAAGGAAGAGGATAAAGGATATTATATTATTTTTCCCATTCATGATGTTGATCAAAAATAGATGAGGACTTATGGAAATAGTTTGAAAACATTTGTAATGAGTTTGAGTCGCTCAAGGGGTCTACAATTTCATTAGAGCTAATTACAAGTGATGAAGTAAGATTACATTTTAAAACATGTCAAAGAATATCAAGAGAAAAGTTTAAATCAACATTTAGAGGTCAAGACAAGTTTCTATTTGCCTCAGTCTTCCAAGGGACAAGAAACTATTCCTCTTAAAGTCAGACCTACAAAGAAGGTGAAAATTAATCATGAGATGAAGAGTGGGCAGTAATATGAAGTATGTGTTTAAGGCCAATAGGAATAATTTTACATTGGAGACCTATTTTAAGATGGTCCACTTGAGAGCATATCATTTAAGGTGCCAAGAAGTAGGTTTGATATATCAAATGTTCAATAAAAAGAAAAATATGCTTGGCACCATGATTCATCTTATGAATAAGGAAATGCTATAAAATTTACTTTTGATCCTAGAAAGGGAGGTATGGTTAGTTTATAAGTTGTATATGTTTGTTTTCTTAATGTTTTTCCTAAGTGATTTGAGCACGTGTCTTGTTAGTGTGTTTTCTTTACTTTATGTGTGCCATTTATTTTGTGTGGTTGAGGTAATTAGTTGTCTTTTCTTGGTCTAGATTCTTGTCAATGGGAAAATTCCTCTTGTTTGGTTTAGTATTAATATGACTCATAATACCAATTGATTTATAAATATACTAGTCTAGTTAGTATAACAGACATATTACCCCTATGAGTCACCAATTTATTGACCAAATTTGACCTTAAAGGTCAAATCAGGGCACCTATAGGTAAAAACTTGAGTTTTAGGTGTTTTTAAGGGTTTAATAATTTGTCATGGGGTATTTTATAGGTTAATTAATGTAATTTAATAATATATTAGCCTTGGTTAATTAGTATTTTAGTCCATTTATCATTTTGAGTCATTTTGGGGGTCATAAATGGGCACTAAATGAGTTGTACAACCTCCTAGGGAAATGTGAAGGTTCCAAAAGGTGATTTCACATTAAATGTGTCCTAAAAGTTCTTAATCAACTATCAAAACTAAAAAGTGGTAGGTTATTCAAAAGAGAGAGTAGTTATCAAAGGAAAAAGAAGAAGTTTGGCACTTGTATGACCTATGGGAGAGTTTTAGACATGGGAAAAGGTTGTAATATGACTATTTATCATCCTTAGATCCATATAAGTACTTTAAATACTTTTTAAGTGATAAAAATTCTCAAAACCATTCTTCACATTTTTCACCCTTTTAGGCATACATAACTAGTCTTCAAGTTTATACTTGGTACAACCAACAAAGGAGGTTTCAGATGAAACATCTTAGGGAGGTAAAATTAGACTCAGAGAGATTAATTTACATAAAAATATTTTGAGGATTGGTGTTCTATGATTTATGAACCATCCTCATGAGGTTGACTATGCTTTTTTATTTGTTGTTTCATGCGCCATATAGGTTTTGCTCCATTTTGGGTAAATCCATATAGACCAACTACTAATATCTATTTAAGAGTATTTTTAGTCTCTTATATCATGATATCCATTATTTTTTATTTTTCATAATGTTTTGATATGAAAATCATCTTAAGTTGTAGAAGGATGCACTATGATATGTTACAGGTAGCTTTTTCACCATTTTCAAATATGCATGCTTTAAAATGACTTTATGGTTGTAATAGGTCCTTCTCCTTGTTTTCAATGTATTATTTATGACATTAAATTTCTCAAGTTAATTCTCCTAAACATACCATATGAAGGTACAATCATAACTAGTATACAATCAATTTGTTATATGACTACCATATACAATCAATTGGATGAGTTGTGTAGGTCTCTAAGACATGTACATGGAGGTATATTTGTAGTATTGAGAGGTTTAATAAATATCCTTATAAATAATAGGTATGTGAGATATTTTGAAGAGTGAAAAAGGATAATTATGGTAGTCATATGAAACATCCTCACATAGTCACCATGAGCATGCACCTACAGGTGTTATGAGGGAAGAATCAACATTGAAGAGAAGGTTTTGACACTTATTTCAAATGTTTTATTATGTGAATAATATACTTATAGGTATGAATATGAGTTTAAAATACATTTCAGGCTAAATCCTATGCCCATTAAACCAATCTTGCTCATAATCTAGATGCTACAACTCATCTCCATTTACAATTAGCCTAACAAAGAGTAAAGGAACCATTTAAAGTGTTAAAATAGATCATAAAACTCTCTTTGAGGTCCTTGTGTTCAATAAAACTCAATTTTAGACATATTTTATAGGATATATTGGTAAAATGGAGGTTTTAAACATTCTCTAAGGTTAGATGATGGTGTATAGACACTTTTTCCCTAAAAGTGCAAAACATAGATCCTTAGTGTTTTGATGATATCTCATAATAGGGTTTTAAGGACCTTTTATGCATACTGATAGCCATAGCTTGTATTCCCACATAGGATATGACCCTTGAAAATTTTCAAGGATAGAGGGTTAGTGGAGGATGGTGATTGAGAGGCTTAAATTTGCCTCTAAAAACACTAAACTCCTTCAATATTATCTATGGGAAAGAGTTCTAAATAGACCCTTCAACCAAAGCTACAAACCTAGACTATGTCATAATGGTGAAGCATCTAAAAATAGTTTAAAGGATTTTTTTTGATCCAATATATCATAAAATAGGGTCATATATTGTGTTTGGTCCTCATTAAGCACATACAGGTGCCATTATCTATAGAACACTCACCTACAACCAACATAGGGTACAAATTTGAAATGATGTTTCTTTCTTGAAATGCATGGGTGTTTGGGTATGTTTGATGTTTTTAAAATGATTTAAATATTACTTAGAGTATTAAATCATATTATGAAACACATTTAGTGATATTTCAAGTTTAAATCCACCTATAAGTCTTTTTATAGTCAGTTGTAGGTGATTGTTACAGACAATGAGATGATAAAGGGATACCTAAGTGATGATTTAAGGTCACCCAAGATGAAAAATGGGTATAATAATTTATTAATTATCTTATATTATATAAATAAGTCATATCCACTATATTAAAGGTTAAATCATGTATGACATCTACATGGGTGGTGTCTTAATGCCAATATAGTTAGGGTTTGTGCATATAGTCTTGAGGATTCAAGGATGGGAAAGGCTATGTAGAAAGTTTTAAGTGTTAAAGGGACATGAGGAACATTAATTATGAGTATTATAACATATAAATTATCTTTTAAATTTAAAATAATTATAAAAAGTGTTATACAACATAGTCATGCAGTCTGCTCTGTAACACCCCTGCATAGTCTGCATTCCCACACAGTCTGTATTGAAACTTGAAGGAGTAGGGGGTATTTTGACCTGATAAAGAGAATTTTTTTTAATATATTGTATAAATAACTTGGATAAATCTCTAAAATTTTCATCTTGTATAAGAAAGTAAAGGGATTTCCCTCTATTTTGCCTTCGATAGAGGGCACTCCCTTATGAACAAAGCTAGTAGGGTTAGGAGAATAAGGTATAAATATGAATACATAAGATATAGAGAATTTAAATGGGGTTTTTTAAATTTATATAACACCTATTAATACACATAAAACAAATTAATAAAGGGTGAATCTTAATAGGGTGTCCTAGACCATCAAGTTTACAAGCAGACCTAGTAGGAAGAATTAAGGCCTAGAAGCCAAATGGAGAACCACTTTAATTTATAATATGGATTGATAATTATAACATATATATGAATTATTATTGGGTCAATATATATGTGTATTAGCTATTATGATTCAAAGAAACCCATCAAAAGTCATTTTGAGCTCTAAGGTGATGTCAAGCCTATTAAGCAAGATTCAAGCCTAAAGCTAAATGGATAGTCACCTTAACTTTTCACATGAGGTGAATATTATATCCTATTAGGAAAATTTTATGAGGTAAAAATAAATTTATTAAATCTCTTGAGATACAATGAAAATTATGAAGAATCTACTTTTATGCCTAAGAGAACTTTAGGCCTGTACAAATGGAAGAAACAAGATCAAGTAGGTAGCTTTGAGTATTCATATCTCTCTTGATACTTTTGATGGAGGAAAAATATTTTTATGGAGATTAATATGGTCCTTGAAAATAACACTAGTGAGATTTTTTGGCAAGTTATACGTGAAACATGCATGAACAATTCTTAAGAGGTCAAATTACTCAAAACCCTTATTAAACCCTTACAAGGACCTGATTGGAGAAATAAGGTTAAGAAGCTGATATAATGACATATTTTGAATATTAAATATATTTTAGGTTCTATAATACTCTCTTAATCTCCTCACCATCCTATTGGACCATATGGTATTGTATGGATGGGGTAAAAAATAGGGTTTTTATGACTATTTCATGCATTGCGCAAGTTTAAGGAGGTTATAAGAGATGAAACCAAATTTTGGATAAATATTAATAATTTTGATAACTACCCATGTTAATTTAATGCCTCATAAAAATTATTAAGTGCCTTAACTAGATGATAAGTCAAAACTAGCATAGTGACTAAGCTAGTGCAAAGGGTGGAAATGTCAAGTGAGGTGCTTCTAAGGTGTGCCTAATGGCTCTAAGGATATGGAAGGTATTAAATTTTTTAATTCAATCCATCCCATATATATTCATGGAAAATTTAATCCAAATTTTAGGCCAAGTGTGCAAGGTACATGAAAGAGGAGTTTCTAAGAGTGCGTGAAGTGATATCTCCTTTCTAGATGATTCTAGATGACCAAGCCTAAAACAAATACATGTAGATGCATGTATAAAATCCTTAAAATTAATTCCAATCATAATAATATTCCCTAATTAGTTTTTTAATGTTCAAATATTTCCAAATCATTAAGGTAGTTTTTTGAGTCAGAATTAGGAATTTCATACCACTTTTCATGAGTTCTATGACTTGGATGGACACTTGTGCTTCCTGACCTTGAATTTTTCATCCCACATACTCTTCTAATTCATAAATAACTTATTTTATTATCTTTACAAGTTTCCTTATGACCCTTTTACTTCTCTCTTCTCCTCTTTCTCATAAGTTTTATAAGAACTAGCCATTTTGGCCGTTGTAATGTATGTTCCACCTAAGTATAGCAAAGACCTACTCATTTGTATACCATTTTATCAATAATACTACTAAGTTTTACCTCTTCACTACTATTCATAGTGTTTTTTACTTGAATGTTTGATCTTGCTTATTGAGGACTATGGATTCCTTAGCATGTTGTCTCATTTTTTCATCCTATTTGTAGTTAGAAAGCTTCTTCTTGTAGGGCATGTGAAGTTTTTTAGGAAGTTTTAAGGTTGAGTGAGTTAGTTTATTTAGTTTTTCCATTCAATTCCTCTTTTCTAGTCCTCATAGTCTAAACATTCATACATAAGTTATAATTTAACATTGATGTGAGAAGATGTAGATTGGAGAAGTGTATGTCTGGTTAGTCTCTTGGTTTCATATGTAACATGTAGCTGGTTGGTAGTGATGAATAAATTTGGTGTATCAACTCCCTTAAGATAGTTTTATTTATTTTTAATCTCTCCCTTCCACCTCCCCCAAATTTTAGGTATAGTAGTGATCCAAAGTGGTACATCAAGAGAGGTGGCCCTACCTAGAGATTTCCCTCATCTTTGGGCTACCCACAATCCTAGAGGTGTTTCAATTATGAAACTTAAATTAGGAGAGCTTATATATATCCTAAAATGGTGAAAATACAAGTGAAAACAATTAGTTTAAAGATAAATGTCTAAGAGTCCTTCCCATCACCATTTAAGTATGATATATGTGAAACACATTTCCTTGATGAACAACAAGAGAGGAGAGACTTAAACAACCCTCCTAGTCTTATACCTAGAGACTTAGTAAAGTAATTCATTAGAATACATCCTCCTATATTTGATGGTACTCATGAAGTATTCATAGTAGAGGCATGGTTAGCTAGTATGAGAGGATGTTTCTCTTTGTATTATTGTGACTACAATGGGAAGGCCCATTTGGGCACCCATATTCGTAGGAAGTAGCTAAGATGTGGTGGGAAGGAGAGGATTATAATATCCACTTGACACCAAATTCCCTCACTTGGGAATTTTTTTAGGATCATTTCATAACACACTACCTATCCACTCATTATGTGAAAAATAAAGTAGAGAAGTATCACAACCTTCATCAAGGGAGTGACACCATGGCTTAATATGAGTGGTATTTTATATATTATATATGATATGTGTAGGTTTACACAAATGAAACTATTCAAGTGAAAAAGTTCATTAGAGACCCAAATTATCCTTTAACCTTGGAAATCATAGTTGAAAATACCTATTTGGCTAAGGAGTCTCATGGAAAGACTTAGTATGTCTAAGAGAAATTTCATTGTCAATTATAATATCAACATGACTCAAGGTCATAAGGTACATATCATATACCTAAGTGAGGTTGGGGATTAATGAAATCCAAATATATACCCCCTCAATAGTAGTATGAGATCAACCATTTTGGTCATAGTAAAAACAAGAGCCAGTCTAAAAATTACCACCAAAGACAAAGTGAGGCTAGGCCTAAAAATCATCAAAAAATTATAAATACATAGACTTGTTAGTCTAAAAAGGTGAGACCATCAAGGTCAACCACTTATTTCAAACTAGGGTAAGCTACATCCCTATTTAGGTGAAACTAATGAAGAGGCATGCACTTTACTTTAAGATCACCCAATCACTATGAATATATTTGTCTTCTGGAACCATCAATTATTAATAGGTAAAAGGCTATAGAATAAAATTAGATGGTGATAAATGTGGGATAAGGTCATATAATTTATCCAATAGTGGATGAACACCAAGCTAAGAATCATGTGATGGTCATTGAGACCATAGTTATGATTAAAAGAGTTTCAATTTTAATTTTGATTGATTCAGGGGCTTTAGACTCATTTATTTACCCTTCTATTAGGGACCATTGTGGGTTGACTGATGTTATGTAATTATAAATTTGGGTGGTTGAGTTGGCCTCTAGGTCTAAGATGTCCATTAGTTCATGGAAGTTGTGTTCTAGACCTTTGTGTCTTTCCCACCACTATGTACTTACACATTATACATTTAGGAACCTATGGAATAGTTATGGGAATGTATTTGATTTTAGCTCATAAAGTCAAGTTAAATTTTCCTGATAAGGTTATTAAATGTGAAGATGACCTTGGGACTTCTATGGTAATATAAAGGGTCAACAGACGTATCCTTTCACATGATCACTATGATGAACTTAAGAAGAATATAAGGAAGCATTTCCAATTGTTTACTATCATGGTGAGTGATAGATCAAATGAGTCATAGAAGGATTTGTTGGTTGAACACATTATGCTATGGGAATTTTTAGATGTGTTTCCATATGGATAGCCTAGTATGCCTCCTTTATGGGAGATTGATTTATAGATTAGTTTAGTACTAGGGGATGAGCCCATCTTAAAGGCACCATATTTAATGACCACATTAGAACTAAGTGAACTAAATATGTAGATTTATAAACTCTTAGACAAAAACTTGATTCTTCCTAGTGTGTCCCTATGGGGAGCACCTATTATATTTATGAAGAAGAACGATGGATACCTTTGACTATGCATTGATTATTACCAATTGAATAAGGTAACCATTAAAAATAATTATCCCTTTCCTATAATTTATGATTTGTTTGATCAAATTCAAGGACTTAAGGTGTTCTACATGATTGATTTGAAATATGGATACCATCAATTATGTATCATAGATCCTGATAGTCATAAAATAGGGTATTTAATGTGGAATGGGCATTATGAATTTATAATTATACTATTTGGGTTAAAAAATACCCTATAAGTATTCATGATTCTTATGAATGGAGTGTTTTTCTCCTTTTTAGATCAATTCATGATGTTTTTTCTTGATGACATTATGATCTATTCATAAAATAAGGAGGAACATGAGGATCATTTGAAGTAGGTCCTATAGGTTTTAAGAGAAACTAGTTGCTTGGCAACTTGGATAAGTGTGATTTTACACAGTCTGAGGTGCAATATTGTAGGGATATACTCTTAGGAGAAGTAATTTTTGTTGATCCATCTAATATTTGGGCTATTTTAGAATCTCCAATACCCACAAATTTGGCAAAAGTGCACAATTTCATGTGTTTGGTAGGATATTATAGATGATTTATTTAGAACTTATTTCACATTACGAACCCCATTACCTTAATTCATGAAAAAGGGAAAAATTTTGTATGGAAAAAAATATGTGAGGAATATTTTTATTTTTTTAAGAAAAAAATCAAAAGTGCAGCAATTTTGGCTATACCTAATCCTACTGGGGAGTTACTCATTTTCATAGATGCATCAAAGGAAGGATTATGAGATATACTCAAGAAATAATGTAGAGTTATATCATATGAATCGAAGAAGCTAAAAATTTATGAGTTAATATATCCCACACATGATTTATAATTTGTATCTATCATTCATGATTTTTTATAGTGGTGACACTTGTTTCTTGGTCATCATTTTTTTTAATACTGACCACCTAAGTATACAACATTTATTCATTCAACCTAAAATCAATGTGCATTAAAGGAATTATATAGAAATGTTGTGTGAATATGATTATGAGATTATGTATATCAAAAGAAAGGAAATTTTTTTTATTGATGCTTTAAGTAGAAGATGCCATGATCTGGTAAAAATGAGTTTGTGAATTAACCTATAGAGTTCAATTTTGAATCATCTTCTAAAGGATCACCTCTACAAGGAATTAAGATAGAGTTTGAGTTCTAGTTTAAGTATATAAAGGAATTTTAATGGTTATTTTTATCTATCAATAAGTATTAATACACCATAAAGCTCATATTTATTTTACTTTAGCTAGTGGTTTGTGTGAGCTAATTTTGATTGAGTCTCATAGAGTTACTTACCAAGCACACCCTATAGTTAAGAATATGCATGCTAAGTTAAGATAATTATATCATTAGGCAAATTTGAGGCATGATATTTCTAAAATTATTTCTCATTATCTTAAATGCCATAGGGTTAAATTTGAGCATCATCATAGGAATGTATTGCGATATCCTCACAAAAGTTTAGAATGGAAATAGGATATTATTTCCATGTATATAATTATGGGCTTACCTACCTTGACTTATCATGATGATGCAATCATGGTCATAATATATAAGTTGATAAAATTAGATCACTTTTATTTAACTAAGATTACCTATAGTTCTACCTCAGTGGAAAGAGTTTTATTGGATGATTTTGTTAGGTTTCATAAGATTCCCTATAATATTATTTTAGATCAACATTCAGTATATACTTCTCACTTAGGTATCTCTTTGTAGAAGGCATTGGGCACATAGATTAACTTTAATATTTACTACCATCCTTAGACTAATGGAAAAATTGAGAGTGTTAATCATGTATTAGAAGACATGTTTTTCATGTATGTTATGGACTATAAATCCCATTGGGAACACTATCTGTATCTTATTGAATTTACTTATAATAATAACTATCATAGTTCATTCAAGATGGCACCTTTTCAATATTTATATGGTAGAGACTGTATAACACCATTAAATTGGGACCTACTTGAGTATATACTCATGATTGTCCCTACCATGCTATAATACATGGAGTAGTAAATAATTAAGACATGATAACACCTAGAGACTATAAGGGATTGACAGAAGAAATATATAAACACAAAAATAATTGGTTGGTATTTTAATGTTTGTGATAAACTTTTCTTCAAGGTGAAACCTAGAAATATCCCCTTCTATTATAGAAAAGATTAAAATTTGGCACTTCATTTTTTAGGCCCATCTGAGATCTTAGAGACCATTGGACCAGTTACATATTGATTGGCCTTGCCACCTATCCTAGCTCATGCTCATGATGTTTATAATGTTTATTTTTTGTGTATGCATCTAAATTTTATCATTTCATTTATAACATCACTAATTTCATCTATTTCCATCTAATTTTTCCAAATATTATATTATCTTAGTCATAATCTAGTATTTCTAATATATCCCCCATCCTATACTAACCTTATAACATGCAATGCGTAATTTATTCACCTAATTCCCCATTATCGACTAGTTAATCCCACTTTTTTAATATTTTGGAATTCAAAATTCACATAACCAACCTACCTACCTACTCCTATGCATTCCAACAAGCCTAACCCTTGCTCCTCACCTAACCCTTATTTTAATCTATTCTAATCTTCCCCTAATCATCATTAGATTCCCTCAAGATGTAGATTTAAATTTATAAACTCAAGATGTAGATTTATAAACTCTTAGAGAAAAACTTGATTCTTCTTGGTGTGTCCCTATGGGGAGCACCTATTATATTTATGAAGAAGAAGGATGGATACCTTTGACTATGCATTGATTATTACCAATTGAATAAGGTAACCATTAAAAATAATTATCCCTTTCCTATAATTTATGATTTGTTTGATCAAATTCAAGGACTTAAGGTGTTCTACATGATTGATTTGAAATATGGATACCATCAATTATGTATCACAGATCCTGATAGTCATAAAATAGTGTTTTTAATGTGGAATGGGCATTATGAATTTATAATTGTACTATTTGGGTTAAAAAATACCCTATAAGTATTCATGATTCTTATGAATGGAGTGTTTTTCTCCGTTTTAGATCAATTCATGATGATTTTTATTGATGACATTATGATCTATTCATAAAATAAGGAGGAACATGAGGATCATTTGAAGTAGGTCCTATAGGTTTTAAGAGAAACTAGTTACTTGGCAACTTGGAGAAGTGTGATTTTACACAGTCTGAGGTGCAATATTATAGGGATATACTCTTAGGAGAAGTAATTTTTGTTGATCCATCTAATATTTGGGCTATTTTAGAATCTCCAATACCCACAAATGTGGCAAAATTTCATAATTTCATGTGTTTGGTAGGATATTATAGATGATTTATTTAGAACTTCTTTCACATTACGAACCCCATTACCTTAATTCATGAAAAAGGGAAGAATTTTGTATGGACAAAAATATGTGAGGAATATTTTTATTTTTTTAAGAAGAAACTCAAAAGTGCACCAATTTTGGCTATACCTAATCCTACTGGGGAGTTACTCATTTTCATAGATGCATCAAAGGAAGGATTATGAGATATACTCAAGAAATAATGTAGAGTTATATCATATGAATCTAAGAAGCTAAAAAATTATGAGTTAATATATCCCACACATGATTTATAATTTGTAGCTATCATTCATGATTTTTAATAGTGGTGAAACTTGTTTCTTGGTAATCATTTTTTTTAAATACTGACCACCTAAGTATACAACATCTATTCATTCAACCTAAACTCAATGTGCATTAAAGTAATTATATATAAATGTTGTGTCAATATGATTATGACATTATGTATATCAAAAGAAAGGAAATTTTTTTTATTGATGCTTGAAGTAGAAGATGCCATGATTTGGTAAAAATGAGTTTGTCAATTAACCTATAGAGTCTAATTTTGATTCATCTTCTAAAGGATCACCTCTACAAGGAATTAAGATACAGTTTGAGTTCTAGTTTAAGTCTATGAAGGAATCTTAAAGGTTATTTTTATCTATCAATAAGGATTAATACACCATAAACCTCATATTTATTTTACTTTAGCTAGTGGTTTGTGTGAGCTAATTTTGTTTGAGTCTCATAGAGTTACTTACCAAGCACACCCTATAGTTAATAATATGCATGCTAAGTTAAGATAATTATATCATTAGGCCAATTTGAGGCATGACATTTCTAAAATTATTTCTCATTATCTTAAATGCCATAGGGTTAAATTTGAGCATCATCATAGGAATGTATTGTGATATCCTCACAAGAATTTAGAATGGAAATAAGATACTATTTCCATGTATATAATTATGGGCTTACCTACCTTGACTTATCATCATGATACAATCATGGTCATAATATATAAGTTGATAAAATTAGATCACTTTTATTTAACTAAGATTACCTATAGTTCTACCTCAGTGGAAAGAGTTTTATTGGATGATTTTGTTAGGTTTCATAAGATTCCCTATAATATTATTTTAGATCAACATTCAGTATATACTTCTCACTTAGGGATCTCTTTGTAGAAGGCATTGGGCACATAGATTAACTTTAATATTTACTACCATCCTTAGACTAATGGAAAAATTGAGAGTGTTAATCATGTATTAGAAGACATGTTTTTCATGTATGTTATGGACTATAAATCCCATTGGGAACACTATCTATATCTTATTGAATTTACTTATAATAATAACTATCATAGTTCATTCAAGATGGCACCTTTTCAATATTTATATGGTAGAGACTGTAGAACACCATTAAATTGGGACCTACTTGAGTATATACTCATGATTGTCCCTACCATGCTATAATACATAGAGTAGTAAATAATTAAGACATGATAACACCTAGAGACTACAAGGGATTGACAAAAGAAATATGTAAACACAAAAATAATTGATTGCCATTTTAATGTTCGTGATAAACTTTTCTTCAGGGTGTAACCCAAAAATATCCCCATCTATTATAGAAAAGATTCAAATTTGGCACCTCATTTTTTAGGCCCATCTGAGATCTTAGAGACCATTGGACCAGTTACATATTGATTGGCCTTGCCACCTATCCTAGCTCATGCTCATGATGTTTATAATGTTTATTTTTTGTGTATGCATCTAAATTTTCTCATTTCATTTAGAACATCACTAATTTCATCTATTTCCATCTAATTTTTCCAGATATTATATTATCTTAGTCATAATCTAGTATTTTTAATATATCCCCCATCCTATACTAACCTTATAACATGCCATGCATAATTAATTCACCTAATTCCCCATTATCTACTAGTTAATCCCACTTTTTTAATATTTTGGAATTCAAAATTCACATAACCAACCTACCTACCTACTCCTATGTATTCCAACAAGCCTAACCCTTGTTGCTCACCTAACCCTTATTTTAATCTATTCTAATCTTCCCCTAATCATCATTAGATTCCCTAATTCAATATATAAATCTACGCCACCCTTCTCCTTCTCTATATAGTTCTCTCTCTCAAGAATTATAAGAAATTTTAAATTTCTTAGAATTGCATCCTTTATCTCTAGAGTTTTCTTCTCTAGAGGCTTCCAATGAATTTTTATTTCAAAAGAAAATTATCTCCTTTTCGTATTTAAATCCATGACTCCAGCCATTGTAAAAAATAGAAAAAAACTATGGATTTCATGAGCCTTGATGTCAATCTTAATCATAATCCATTAGTCCTCTTTATCAAGCTATCAACTAATCAATGTCTTGAATCAAGCCATCCACATCATGCTGAAATTATGTGTCTAAAATCAATCCATAATCACTTATTATCTTTATTGTTTTTTATCTTGATTTAGAGCACTTATCTTTAGGATTGAAATGTTGTTTTTGAATGTCCATTTATCTTTGCATTTTTATCCTATTGGCTCTAAATTTTACTTGTTTATTAGTAATTTGGGTATTTTTGATATAATTACATATCTCTAATAAATTTCTCAAATTTATCATCTCACATTTTGAGATAATATATTGTTAATATTACTCATGTTTTGGATTGGAAGGCCTTGCAAGTTGAGAATGATAGAGATTTAGTTTTGGATCTCATCAGGATTTTGATGTGTAGAATGCTATATTTTTGAGGTATAGAACTAGATTAGTTTGAGGTATAGTGGGAAAAATATAGTGAATCATAAAAACTTGGTAAGATGATATACCTTGAGGATTTGGTATCCTCACCTATTTTAGAGACTTCGAGGCATAAGTCTACATAAGGGGAGGGGGATATAAGACCCATTTTTCATAGTGCTTATCTTTGATAAAGATAAGTATGAAATTATAAATTATATGTTCTAATTATAAATTATGTTGTTAAATCACATCCAATTTAGGCATGAAAATATTTATGAAGGATTGTCAAGTGTTGGGAACCATGAGAAAGACTTGTTATCAATCTTGATTGATTTCTTACTTATGGAATAATGTTGCTTGCATTTCTTTGTGTGATGTCTCTTTATGAAATTAAATTATTTATATGAGATATATTGACTTAAATCATGTTAAATCATTGATTTTAATCTTTTGAAATGGAAACTACTTATGTATTACATTATATGATTACCTACATGGATGTTTATATTTTATGAATGATTAGTTATGGTTAATTGATTAAAATTGCCTTGTTTAAATAATTTCCATAGCTTTAACTATTGTGTTAGATGAATTTGATGGGTTAACTGAGTGTGAATGAATAGGGAAAATGCTAATGAAGGAAAGAGACTATTTTAAGCATGGTTTTATGAAAAAATAAATTTACCCTTAAACCCTTCTTAGACTTGTGTTAAGTAGTTTGTTGCCTAAGTTACCATTTGTCAACTTTCCTAACTTAGCATATGTTTTAGGTGGTTAGCCTTTAAGTTTAATTAGTGAAACTTTTTTTATTTGGATCATTTGACCTTATTGACAACATATATTTTTTTTAGTGGCTAATTGAAAGATATTCAATTGATTTTCCTTAGACTAGAATGAAGTGGGAAAATATTTAAGTGAATATATGCAACAACCACATAAGCCTATAAAATCTACCATACACCTTAGTTGAACATGGATAAGAATTTCCCTTAATGAGGCATGGGTTGGAAAGCAACTGGTGGTTGGTTGATTCTTTAATGACTATTTCTAGGAGCTGAACTCCCTTATTTTAGGACTTTTTACAATTTAAAAGAAGATAGATTGATCATAAGATAGCAACAAATAAGGATAGTTGGTTAGGAGAGATGATTTTAGACAACTATCTAATAGTACCAAGCAGTCTTGAAGTTGATATATGGGCTTCTTATTAACTTATATTTTCTATTATTTTCTTGGAATGAAATTATTATGTTCTTATTTTATATTTTTCCTTTAAGAGAATAATACCACTTGGTTTATTCTATCTATTTTATTGTCTTGTCTATGGTTGTGAATTGGTTATGATGTAGTGTTTTTCTATTTGAGGGCCTTAGAGAGGTTTTATTCATTAGTTTAATTAAATTATTTAGAATTTATTATTTTAATATACTAATGTTGTTGTGAAACAAGGTGATGGTTTTTTGTGAGAAACTCTTTCATTATGGTAGTGAGTCAAAGTCCTCCTATGTTGGGCATGCTAATAGGTTATTTGAACCTCCCACAAATGTCATGATGGTAGTTTGTTGAATCCCTCCTATGATAGGCATGGTAGTAGGTTGTTTGACTCTCCCATGAGCATTAAAATAAATAAATAGAGTGGTTTATCCTCTTGTTACTCCAATAAATTAGTAGGCCTTATTATGATATGGAAACTTGCCTACTAGTTTTATATTTATGAATGATTAGATTCACTTAAATGATCATTTAAATGCTTGTTTGATTTTTATTTGAGACTAGGATTATATTTAGGTAAGAACCATGAATAGGACTATAGGTGGTGCATGATCTCTCCCTTGTGATCCACCCTTACCTTTACCAAGTGATATAAACACTCTCAATGTTTGAAGTCTCAAGTCAAGGGTGTCTAGAGTAGAAGCTTAATGATGAACAAAAGGTTGGGTCATGATCCTTTCTTATTATGGCTAGGAGATGCTTGGGAGTAGATGAGGAGAACCATTAAATATTGACTTATCCTCCATTATTTATTTATGCCTATAGATGTGCCTAGTGTTATTTAAATAATTATATTAAATATGATGTATTATTAATGCTTTAGAATTTAGTCTACTTGTAATATACTTACAAAATAAAAAATCTGGATAATATTCCAACTATGGATTAAAATGTATCTTTTCTATTTAATAAAATTATTAAATTGAGTTGTATTTATTATGAATACTTAGTTTAAAGGACCTTGAGAAATATCCTATATGTATAAAAGACTATTTAGCATTTTGGGGATATTTTAAATAAATTAATAGATTGATTTCATTGCTTAAATATTTGTCTTGAGTGGCTTGTTTATAAGCATTATGTCTCCCTTTCTAATCAAATTTTTTTGTGATTTAATGGATTGAGCTTGTGAAAATATGATTAGAACTCAAATAAATATTTGTAAGTTTGTTATTAGGAATACAAATATAGATAATTTTTTCTATATATAAATGGTGATTTTAATTGGGTTAAAAATGATGCCTTAATAAAAGCCCCCTTGGTATTAATAGTTAAGTGAACTACATATTATAATTCTTCCCTACAATGATACCATCTAATAAATGAAGAAGAGTTTTAATAAATATTGGTTCTTCTATAATAAATATAACAATGATTCATCCTTAGGTTTGATTGGTGTTTCTACACCTTAACACATGCATTATTTTACCTCTCAGCCTTAATAGAGTAAATGGATCTATGTGTTAATGCAATAAGTATAATCTTATAAAGAATAGACACATCAACTCATAAGAGTGAGTAATTCCTTAAGTGATGATGGCTAGGGGAAATTACCTTGTGATTATTTGATAATCAACTAAACTAATGATAACATTAGTTTAGTGTCAAGTCCTGTTGATCTAAGTGAATTTAATCATCTTTAACATATTAGAGACCTTCTGAGGAAGGTAGACATAGTTTTAGACATGGTAATGGTAATATACTATTAACAAGCAAGATTTTATTTTGATTTAACCTCTCATCATTTGTCCAATCATTTCATCTATACACTTTGTATTATATATTAGTTGTTTTCTAAAATGACTAGTTCTAGAATTATATTTATGCCTTAATCCATTTTCAAGTTCAAATCTCTAATCCAATTTATTTATTTCACCTTTTGTTTCTATATTTTCCTTAGTTAATTAGGCAAGTTACCTTATGAAATATTTACCTTAGCTACTCAATGAGTTCCTTGCACAAATTTGCTTGTGCAACACTTGTCTAATCTATTTTGATAGGAGATTTTTTTATCCCTTCTTACCATAACCATTTAAATTAATAGTTTATTTTATAATCTTTCCTTAGTGAATTTCAAAACTTTTTTGTGAAGTATTTTATAGGAATCTACTTGTCATCATCATGCTAACCCAAGAGTGACATTATCTTGGTCTATTATACCATCAGTGTCAAGCCATCTAGTTAGTGATATATTTCCATATGGAATCATCATAGTAACACATGATCTTAGAGATGACCATATAGTAAACTTACCTCTAGTCATCAAGATAATAAGATGCTATCATGTGGTATCATCTTGGTGACCCATGACCTTGGAGATGACCATAAAATAAGTTTGCATCTAATCTAATAGGCTAGTGGGATGTTTCCACATGGATTAATCCTAGTGACTCATGATCCTATAGATGACCATACAAGAATATTACCTTTAGGCTAGAGGGATAGTGAGATGTTTTTATGTGGCATCATCTTGGTGACCTATGATCCTATTAATGATAATATTATAAACTTACCTCTAACCTAGTAGGATAGAGAGATGTTATCACATGGCATCATCTTGATGGTTCATTATCTTGGGGATGTAGGTGTATAATGTGAAAGCTTGTTAGATCAAAAAGTAAGTGATAGGACATCATGTGGTAATAAAGGTCCCCAAGATCTTGAAGAGAATCTAGTGTGGCCTTGGATCCCATCAAAGTAACTGCATGGATGTCAATTATGTCATCTATGACTTAGGTTTAAATTGATAACCATATCAATGTCATAATGTAATAATATTTGATTCAAGCCAAAGAATGGGTTTGGTATCACTTGGTTTAACAAATAGTACTTTTGACATATTAATAAGTGGAAATCATTCATTATAGTATTGTGATAGTTGTAGGGATTATGCATATGTGTATATGATTAATAAGAGTCCTCACTTCTACTCATGTCTTTTGGCTTTTTGTGTTTTATATTGTTTTATGCCTATTTTTAGAGAAAAATGGGCATGACATTTTGGTATCAGATCTTAGGTTATAACATTGGGATCTCTAGGATTTTAAGTTACTTTACTCATTCTTATTTTCCATATTAGTTATAGTGTATTATATTTTGGTATGTATAATATGAGGAGGACATCAAGCACATTAGAGTGATAATTCCATTGGTGATCATAAGCCTCCTAATTAGCCAAGATTGAATGAAATTGGACCGCAAACCCTCTTAGTCATGGAACAGATGTAGGATGTTTTATAGGAGAGATTTCCTATAGTACAACATGAGGTAGGTAGGCACTCTCCACCATATTCCTAGGATGATCAAAGATTAGTTGAAAGAGATATGTCTAAGAGTTTTCCCCATCACCATTCTCTCATAGGTCAATTCTTAGATCAATTGACCTAAAATTTTGATTCATTTCTGATTTTTCTATTATGAGAAAATAGAGCTATAAGAGACCTATATAAATAAAGAGTGATGATGTTGAAGAGATAGTAGGTGTGAGCTAGAGGATGCCTAGTGACATTAGCTAATATAACTCATATAAGTGATGCATTGAATATAAAGTTTTGGTAAATTTTAATGAAAAATAATCTTATTTCTAGAAATTTTTAAATTAGAGGAAAACCATGTAGTGAAATTTACCCTAAATTTTTTAGGTAGATTAAGAATTATGCAGGTTAATGGGTAGAAAGTGGTAGGTAAAACAAATGCCTAAGGAATCAAGTAAAAATCATAATTAAATTTGAATGGGGTTGGCCAAGTTGACTTAATCCAAATTTGGGAAAGATTGTATTAGGGTCAACTACATATGAAGTGGCCAACATAGTTATTTGGTATGTGGATGACTATAGAGGTTAGGGCCAACTTAGTTAGAAGTGGATGAATTATTTAGGAGATAGGCTTGACTTAGTTAGGGAATCATGTTAACTTATTTTTAAGTTATCAACTATGTAAGAAATAGGGTCATCTTATTTTTAAGTGGCTAACAATAAATAGAAGGGGTGTGAAAGTGAAAAAAATGAGTTGATGAAGTATTTAATTTTGAAATTGAATATTTTTAAATTGTATTTTTATTATTTTTTTGTGTCAATGTCTAATACATTTTATGTTGTTTGGTATATTGTAGAGGTGATAGATATTGTATCATTTGGTGGATGTACCATGACTATTGAATCTATTAGATAATTTTTTAGCTAATGACCATGCTCGATTAGCCTCCTTAAGATTTGGATGTATTATGGAGATGTGTAGGATTACTCTAAGTGTTGACTTAGACATCATGTTATTTGGATCATAGGAGTTATTAAGCAACATATTATAATGGGAGGTATATGGGAATATAATAGAGGTGGGGATCACATTGGAGGATGTCCATGCTCTTATTGGATTACCCATTGTAGCTACTCCTATGATTTGTGGTGCCCTAGAGTCTAAGGCCAAGAGGTGAGCCTTAACTCTATGGGATACAATATTAGAGATATATATTTTTGGGTTATATGTACACCTATTTGATTTATATGTATTGATCATTAAAAACATCTAAAAGGCCATGATAGGGCTTGTAACATCATGTGTGCTTTATCACAAGTTGGAAGGGAAGGTCCCATTATAGGTGGTGGTCTTAAGTCAATCTATTTTTTATCAAAACATAATTTATGACTTGGGGTTAGTTATTTAGGTGACTATAGTGCATGATATATATGGTATATTGTTTAGAGGGTAGAATACTGTGGGCCCTATTATTTTACTTAGTAGTTAGATATACGAGAGGTTTCTTATGTATCAACTAGTTAGATTACCTTATGTTGTCACTGATAGACTTCCTCGTGTGTTAGGTGGTGATAAGACCATGTAATAAATGTTATGTCACATAGTCCCACCACTATAGAGTGTTACATATGGTGAGATTATATGGTATCAATATATAAATATTTTATCTAGTTGGCCATCTTAGGCTACTATTGTTATTGGCTTGGGTCATGTTTGCATTATTGGTCACTATACATGGTGGGTAGAAACACATCCTATTGCTCACGTTCTTATATAGTTTGTCTTACCACTCTAAAAGATCCTATAGTTGTGTTAAATCATTAGGCATGACATGCTAAGGACTCAAGGGGTAAAGGTGGTATGAGAGTACCTATGGTGGTACATATGATTCAACCACATTAAGAGACACCTTGGATAATTCAAACTTGATAGTAAAGGGTATCTAGACTTAAGGTTTAGGAGGTAGGTGCAGTAGATGTGGAGAAGGTTATTATGGAGGGTGACAATGGGGGTATGGTTTATGTCAATACACAATAGGTATTACATGTTCCTTCATGAGCATGAAGGATATGGAGACATTGTTAGGTGGTGGTAGAGACATAGGAGGAATAAGTTACACATGGGTATCCTATGGCATAGGCTACATAGATTTAGGAAATAGAGAGATGGATTCATAGAGGACTTCATCACACACAAGTTATTAATCTAGATTTTGAAATTTCTTAGAGGTAGGCTATGGTGGAGGGGATAGGTGATCATGATAATAGTGATATTATTGTTGGTGACACTATTATTGGTAAGTAATGGTTAGTGTTTTGATTAGTTTGATAGTTAACTAGATGTATTATTTCTTTGTGTAGATATATGTTTTGGATATATATATATATATATATGTATATATATATATATATATATATATATATATGTTAGTGTTTTGATTAGTTTGATAGTTAACTAGATGTATTATTTCTTTGTGTAGATATATGTTTTGGATATATATCTATATATATATATATATATATATGTATGTATGTATGTATGTATGTATGTTTGATATATAGTGAACACTTGGTTGTTTTTGAATATATGACCAAGGAGGAGTTTAGATGGGTGTAATAGTTTGAGTTGAACAACATGATATTTTGGATTGAGTGTTGTTGCATCATGATACTGGTACCATGGTGGATCCTACTATACCATGTACCCTAGCTTATACTAGTTGGTTTTGATTTGGTGAGGTATATATATATATATATATATATATATATATATATATGTATGTATATATATATATAATATATATATTATATATATATATATATATAGATACATACATGAGGGTATGGTCTACATCTACCCCTTAGGTTTATAAATAGAGAGGCATGAGCCTAACAAGTATTGTATTAGGAGCTAACTGCACATATGGCCACTATGATAGAGTTGGGATGTGTACATGCTCTAGTGGACAATCTATAGGGATAGGTTGATGGTATTATATCCTATTCTAACTCATTATAATGGAATATTTGTAGTGGATAGTCATACCTATATAAATGAGGGAATGGTCTACAACTACCCCTTGGAGTTATAGATGGAGAGGCACGATCCTGGTAGGCATTGGCCTAGGAACAATTTGATCATATGGACACTATGATAAAGTGGGTATGTGTACATGCCTAGGTGTACAATCTATAATAATAGATCATATACTATTGAGGAGGTGTTTATATGGGGTATAATATTTTGGTTGCACAACATGATATTTTGGATGGAGTGTTGTTGCATTGTGATAATACTACCATGGAGGATCCTACTGTACCATCTACCCTAGCTTATGCTAGTTAGTTTTTACTAGTTGGTGAGGCATATTGAGAGATACAAACATATTGGGATGGTATAAAACTACCCCTTGGAGTTGGATATGG
This sequence comes from Torreya grandis, assembly GCA_037957365.1. Classification (NCBI taxonomy): domain Eukaryota; kingdom Viridiplantae; phylum Streptophyta; class Pinopsida; order Cupressales; family Taxaceae; genus Torreya; species Torreya grandis. The sequence goes on along the minus strand of JARHVA010003140.1, from coordinate 1,412,957 downwards.
AGAGGCACAAGTTTGTTAGGCATTATCATAGGAGTGAACTACTCATATGTATACTATGATAAAGCCAAGGCATGTGCAAGATATGTGGCCAATCTATAGGGACATGTTGATGGTATTATATTACATATTACTTCATTACAATGGACAATTTATAAGTGATATTAATAGTCACCTATGGGTATCATGGCTCATCTACCAAATAGACATGATAGAGTACAACCTTATAGTTATTAGATATTGTACTTGTACTTTGTATTATGTTTTGTTATATCAAACTCTTTATATATGTGGATATGGACATTTTTTAGTTTGTGATTTTTATTTGTATCATGGATGTATGGATGTATGTATTTATTTTCATTCTATCACGTGTCTTAATTTTGATGTATATGTAATGGGAAAATATCTGATGTATGCTTTTTTTATAGTATTATGTGAAACACATACATGGCTAAAAATAAAACATAGAATTTGGAGAAGTAGATAAATAATCATAAAGTTTAATACACACTAAATCATGATGGGAAATGTTTAAAACAAAAATATGAAAATATAGTAAAAGTTAAAATGAATTCAAATAAAAAATGTTTGTAATAGTGTAAAGTTAAAAAAACCAAAACAAAACAAGATAAATCATACTAAATCAAGATGGGAAGTATGATTTTTTTATTAAAATGGAAAACGTGTTATATCAAATGTTTGAAGAGTAATCACACCAATTCAAAACAATATAAATCATACTAAATCAAGATGGGGAGTACAATTTTTTTAATAAGATGGAAATCATGTTAAATGTTTTGAAAAATATGAAAAACAAACTTAACAGTCAAAAATGATAGTTATTTGTGTGGTTAATGGTATATAAGTTTTTAGGAATATTTTTTGAGGAATGCCTAGTCCTATCCATGGTTTTATATTAAAAATCACAAAGGGAACACTAATGAGGTGAAATACGTTATATGATTATTAGGGAATAAGGATAATTTTTTGAGTAATGTGTGATCCTATCCAAGGTCCTTTACTAAAACTCACAAATGGAATAAATCTAGGAGTATGATCAATCAACAAATTAATATTCATCAAGAAATAATATTGTGATTATTTTAGTGAATTAATGGACTATAATAAGCATGACATGGGCATTAATAATGAAACCTTAGTATATTTGAGGCATATAAATAATATAGGAATGTATTAATAATGTAGTGACCCTAAAATGCAAAAGATATTTGTTCACAATAAACGCAAAATTTAATGGGAAAATAAGTGGAGTACTAATATCAAGTCATGAGGATTATATACATACATACATACATATATATATATATATATATATATATATATATATATATGTATATATATATAAAATCCTCATGACTTGATATTAGTACTCCACTTATTTTCCCATTAAATTTTGTGTTTATTGGAGTACTAAGATCAAGTCATGAGGATTATATATATATATATATATATATATATATATACACATACATACATACATACATACATATACCTACCTTCCCACAATATGTTCCTCATTCCTCAAGATCCCTTATAGAGCCATCAGTATACTATGAAGATAGGGTACTTATTTGAGAAAGTAGTTAGAAATATAGATAATTTTACATTCCCCTATCCCAATCTATTGACCTATTGCATTCCAAATGACCCTGGCTCTATTTTGAATCCAATTGTGGAGTTTGAGCTTCAATTAGGAAAAAGATATGTGCTATAAATCATGTCTTTTATTGTGATTTTGAATTTTGAATTTTTAGTTTTGCCTTTTGATTATTGCATTTTGTTCTAAATGACTTTGGATTTTAAATTTTTATGTATTTTATGGATAACCAAACATGAATGAAAAAAGTGACACACATAAATAAGATTTAGTTTTTTGTTATAGGAAACGAGATATCTAGATATATGATTGAATAGACAATTTGGCTTTCCTATAAGCTAGTATGTTATCTCAAATATCAACTATATGTGTGATTAATATGAGAATAGAAGTAAAGGGAGTATATGTAGATCAAATGAGATATGTGTATATAATATTACAATCATAATTATTCTTGTTAAATGATCATAAGGTAAAGATAGTATATTATGGGGATGTGGGTTAAATAACCAACACACAATAATACCTACCTTTATTTAAATTGAAGATAAAAAGTAATAATAAAATCATAAAGAGATAAAAATTAATCCATGAAAAATAATTATAAACCATAAATATACATTGGTAAAAATTATAAGGATAATCCATAAGAGATCATGAAAAATATGTAGATAAATGAGACCAGATGAAAATGGAAATCAACACATGCAATGTATAAATAATCATAAATAAAGGCCAAATCATGTAATAATGTGATACATAATATGAGATAACAACATGATATGTTCATAAATACTGATAAATCTCACTAAAAATATCATATATAACATCTAATATGTCCTTATATAGTTATTTTCTAAAATTAATGAGAGTCTCATCAATTTTCACAGAAAGTCATGAGAAGACTTCCTTTCATATGATCTCTAAAAAAAGGTAGGTGTGTTATGAAATGATGATTCTCCTCATGGACTTCATATGTGGGATACTCAATGGTATAAATGTGACTAGTGTCCTAAAATCTATGAGGAGATGTAGGAAATAGGGAAAGAGAAGCCTTTGCTTGCAGATTAACTAGAGAGGGAGGCTGAAGCAATGAAGGCATAAGCCATGGAAGATATTGAATATGTTACTAAAGTAATTGAGATATTTAAATATGGTGTGTATTTTATTGATGCCAAAGGAAATATACTTCCCCATATTTAGGGATGTACTTTAGAGGTAGCTTATGAGGTGTTATAGTTTTGTGTTTAGGTTGTGATATGGTTGGATGTAGTGTATCAATGTATTTCTTGATTTGTTGGGAATGAGTATAATAATGGTTACATTTACCATGAAAGAAACAAATACATCTATTAGTAGAAGTGAAAGTATACAAGCTGAAGTACTAGAGGAATATGCCTTCTACTAATGATGTGTACAACAATCCTTGGTCCAATGACTAGAAATGCTATGGATATCATAATAGTTCTCATATACCCATTATGATGGTAGAGGATTGAGCTTAGTTAATGGTATAATTCCATCACCAAGAAGGGATGAATCTATAGTTGGATCTAGACTAGGCTCAACTATATGCATGGTTGGATTCATAATGAGTTGAAGTAGAGTACCTGACATTTTAGGAAGAATCAAACTAGAAGGATCATGAAATCTAGAAAAAAATTAAGGTCCCTCATAAGAGATCAAAAAAATTTAAAAATTAAAATGATGAAGTGTTTATTTTGAAAACACCTCAATCTTAGAAAAATTAAAAACTCTAAGGAATCATGTCACCTTGAATATAGATAACACCATTGTAGTGAAATTTAATAAATTGGAAAGTGGATGAGGAAACTTCTATAATGTGATGTTTCCAATGTTGACTGAGTAATATATTATAGGAAGGTGGAAATTTAAATATCATAACTTTCACATGAATAGTGATGAGAAGAATAGGAAGACAAACATAACCTAAAGGCAGCATTTGTCTTTTATCATATCCTTGAAATTTACTTTACGTGGATTTAATATTACATTTAAAATATCCAAGTGTTACAATAAAATGAATAGAATCAATAGAAGTTCCTAATCATTCATTAATTAAAGCATGTTTAACTTGGATATCACTTATTTCTACACTAATTAAGAGAGGGGGTCATCTACATGAAGTAATATCTCACCTAGAATTATGGAAAAGATAGGAAATCTAAGTGAAAGAGAAGTGTATACCATTTTTTCAATGTGGATAGACATTTATTCACACTATTGGAGAACTTTTTCTTTAGATCCTGATAATGCAAATTCTTACCCCATGGGTGGAGGATGATGGATGTTCATTTCAAAAAGTGATTGCATTAGGCAATTATGATGATGAGTGAAAGTTTGCATAAGTTCTAAGAAAGGAATTTGGGATGGAAGATGGTAAATTTATGTTATAATATCCCATTCATCATAACCTATTAGAGGATTATTGGGTAAAGGCACATAATCTTGTAGTAAATACATTGAAGGAGAGTTACATGCAAATTAAATTTTTTGTTTATATGGTATATTTATTTTAGGTTTGGTTGAGGTGGGCTGATCTAACATAGGTGATAAAGTTGTTTTTTTAGGTGTTTCTTGTGTTTGAATGGAATAAATTTGATGTGAAGTTTGAGGGATATCTACTTGAGGTATCTTAATTAGAGAATGATTAGAACTTATATAAATTTTATGAGAAGTGTGGTTTATTTTTAATGTTAGAGGTGATACTTATGTGTTTTTTGGTTCCACATACCATAATTATATGAGATGTTATGGGTAAATGTCTTGAACAATGAATTTTTTTAGATAATTGTGATGGTTAGAGGTTGGGTATTGCTAAATATAAGAAACTAATCTCATCATATTATTCATGCTGACCACATTTTAATCTTTGGTGTTAGGATCTATGTTACTTTGATGTTATTAGTGGTATAGGTAGTTTGATTAATGTTATCTTGATGGGTAGGAAGAGGATATTTATAGATAGCTAGATGAGCATTGGTTTAATTTAAAGCTTCATTTTTAATTTTAGTTTTGTGAGATTTAAGCACTATTTCAAAGCTTATTGATGTTTTCATATAAGTTATTCATGGTCAAAGGTGAGTCCAAGGAGATATTCCATAACAAAATTTCTTAATTGGTAAGAAATTTCATGAGAGTGACCCAAAATTGCTTGAAACCAAAACAAATTGTTGGGATCACATGAATGTTTCATAGGGAATGTAGGTTTGATATCTTATGGTGAAGTTCATGGAAGATTATTTTTAATTTATTATAAGTAAATGGGTTTGTGCACATTCATATTATGTTGTTGAGTCAATGAGTAACTAGGATGGGAATTGTTATTATGTGTAAGTGGAGGAACATGCTCCATTTTAGTGTTTAGAGAAATAGCTTGGACAATGTGTATGGAATAATAATTATACATAACACCATCATTTGTTGCATGTCAATTTTTAGCTTTTATAAGTATGTGAGTTCATGTTGGAGGGTGGGGAGGTTAAAATTGATGTATAAGTAAATATTTACATTTTAGGGTTGATATATACCATAACAAAATTTCTTAATTGGTAACAAGTTTCATGAGAATGACCCCAACTTGCATGAAACCAAAAAAAATGTTGGGATCATACCAATGTTTCATAGGGAATGTAGGGTTGATATCTTGTGGTGAATGGTAATGGAAGATGATTTTGAATTTATTATAAGGAAAGGGGTTTGTGTGCATCTATATTATGTTGTTGAGGCAATTAGGGAATAGGATGAGAATTGTTATTAGGTGGAAGTGGAGGAACATGATATATTAAAGTGTTTGGAGAAATGGATTGAATGGTGTGTATGGAAACATAATTATACATAACACCATCATTTTTTTCTTGTCAAGTTTTATATATTATAAGCATGTGAGTTCTTGTTGGAGGGTGGGAAGTCTAAAATTGATGTATAAGGAAATATTGATGTTTAACTTGGTCAAGGGCCTCTTCCAAAGATTTTGTGTAAAGAATAATAACATGGTATTTTAATTTAGGATGAATAACATTTTTTAATAAGTGGAAGATATTTTCATCCACCATATTACACTCAACTTTATTAGATAAGGATTTCCATCATTTAATGAATTTTGTGATATTCTAGATTCTGATAGTTTATAATTTATTTGGTTTGGAGTTATTAAACAACTACTTTGACCAAGTCCTATAAATTAGTGATGGGGTGAGTTTTAAGTTGATTATACCCACCTATAGCATCTTTGAAGAGGGTTTTGGATAAGAATTTGGTGGCAAAGAATGTATTAAATTTAACCCAATTTCTGTATAGGTTTCCAAAAGTTTTTAAGTGTAAATTAGGATCCATAGATCTATTATAATTTATAGTGGGAATTATAACTCTTATTTAAATGTTTGAAAATTGAGGTATAATAGGTTCATATTGTAAGTGTTTAATATTTTTATTAATAAGTGGGGGTTGAGGTATAAGGTTACCATGTGCATCCCTGAGGGGAGGTGGGGGGTATTAGGACTTGGTGTTACCCATTGAGTATGTTGAGGTTGATTTTAGAGATGTAATAAGTGGGTTTTCATTTGCATCATTTGGTTTGAAATATTTTTTTAAAAAGTATCCATTTGGTTGAGAGATTGTAATAGTAGTTAATTAGTTTGATCATTATTTTGACTCATAGAAGCAACTTTGAATGCATTATTTTGTTTTGAGGTGTTAATAAGTTGGGATGTAATAGTGGAATGAGAAGTGGTAGTAGTAGGAGAAGTAAAAGTTATATTAGATCCATTATGTTTTGAATTAAATTGGGTATTAGTGTGGATGTTTGGGGTAGGCCCACTAAAAGATACACCATTCATGTTATTAGAAATACTAGGTATGGATGTGAAAGAAGAGATGGAAGATGATGTCATAATTTTATAAGGATATATTATGGAAGGTAAATGTGTGAAGTAAATAGTTAATTGACTTGTCCCAAATCCTATGGAAAGACTAAGTGAAGGTGAATGGGGTTCTCCAAAATGAGGTCCCATCATGATGTTATAAATGAATGAAGGATCCTTACCTCTATGTTGATGATTTTCATTGATGAAAAGAATCATTAAAGTTGTATATTAAATATATTTTTAATATTATACCATTGGTATAAATATCAGATTAATTGATGTAAAATAGGGATGAGTTCTATAGTTGGTAGTTTTAGTGGTAACATGGATGTTACTTTGATCTAGGTTAGTTATCACAAAATGTGGCATAGTATGTTTATTAGAATGGGTGAATTTCATCATGTTAGTTTAATTTTTATATGTTTAATAATCATACAAGTGTTCCATGATTAAATGGAGAAGTTAAACACCTAATAAACATAAGGAGAAATAGTTATCATACTAAGTCAAATGGGTTGACTGTGTTCTATAAAAGGTAAATAAAATAGCCTATAAGAGACTAAGTCAAATGAGTCAAATATATTCTCCAAGAAGTTAAATATAATATAAGGTAAGAAATATATTTGAATGGGTTACTTTAATTCTATGAGATGATGAATAGAAACACTCTATTGTAAATTGAGTCAAATAGGTCAACTATGTTCTATAGGAAAATAAACAAAATATCTTGTAAGAGAGGGAGTTGAATAGGTCGACTATGCTTTATAGGAAAACAAATAAAATAACCTATAAAATATTTATTATAATAGGTTGACTATTTTTTTTTTGGAAACAAATATAATATCCTATAATAGACTAAGTTAAATAGGTTGATTATGCTCTATAGGTAGGAAAAACTTGAAATGTTATAAGTATGGATGACTGAGTAGTAATTTGTAGAAAACTAAGTTAAACACACAAGAAACTAAGTCATTTGGGTTGATATAACTATATTAAATAGAAAAAACCTTATACCAATATTGGCTAATACAAGTTTTGTAATACAAAATATGATTGGCAAACAACAATCAACAATGCTAAAAATGTAAATGTTAATCTATTGAGAAAATATCTCTATAGATTTTAAATTATGATTTTAAATGTGATATGGCATTTTTATTTACAAAGGAACTAATAAGAGGTAAGTTAAATATAGTTTTAGGTATGTTAAGGATTAAAGGTATATGTGTTGGTAATGGTACGGTCTTAGTATTGGGTCCTACCCCCTCATGTCATAATCTCATAGTGATAATGGTTTTGGGTGATTTGTTAATATACCATAAACCACATATTTATACTTATATATAAAACCAATTTGGATTCCCTCTTGGTGATGAAATCCAAGTAGGTAGACATGGGTAGAATTATTTAAATGTTTCTTTGATGTTTTTATGATTTGGTAGTGTGTGAGGGAAGAATGTGACTAATCTAGTAAATTAACCTTCCTAGTTATGCCATGTGCACTAATATTAAGCAATCAAGTAGATAAATTAAAAAATAATTAATTAATGTTAATGTGGTTTAATTTCCTTTGATTTTGAAAAATACATGGTATTAGGTCAATTGGTTCAACCTAGTATGTAAATAGTACAAAATAAAGTTGAGTTGGTCATTTTTATCTATTGAAAAATAGTCCAAATAAATGTATTTGAGCATGTTAACTGAGCTTCCTAGGTTAAAAATAGTTAAAAAACTAAGTATAATCATTTAACTTAGTTGATTGTAAGGTTACAATTTTATAAAACTAGGAAAAATAGTATTAACATTTCACTAAAATTGAGAAAATGAAATAACTAGGCTAGTTAGAATGAACCTAATGATTAAGATTAAGTTGATTAGATAGATGTAATAATTTATTAAAGATGTTAAATTAATATTTTTAAATTGTGTTGTCTAGATGAGAGTTTGAACTGATGATTCAAATGAAGTCAATTGGACTTGTTTATTAATGTAATGAAGCTATTAAATTGCTATTTTTAATTTGAATTATCCAGATGAGGTTTTGAACCTAAAAGATACAATATTAAAATAGAGTAAAACAAGCCAACTAAGTTTGCATAAAATTGAATAATTGAATTAATAAAAAGAAATGGTATCGACTAAATTGATATAATAGTCTAAACAAAACTTGTTATAAAATTTAAGAGATAAGATGAAGAACTAAATAAATAGGATTGATCTAGTGTTCTAAGATGGAATTATGATCACAGAGATATGAAAAATATTGATAGGCTCACACAAATTGGAAAAACTATAAAATAATGCTCTAACTATGTTAATCAGATCGATGAACTAGAAGATGAATTGTAAATTATATTGAATTGAGTTGATTAAATCAATCTAGTTGTTTATAGAATCAAATTACCCCCACACAAAGGTGAACTAAGTCTAATGGATCAACTAGGTATCAATATCTATGCATACATTACTATACTAAGTTGACAAAATCAATCCAATAGTCTAGAAATAAAAATTAAAAAACTGTAATAGTTAGTTCATGTTGGGTTCACTACAATGTATGCAAGTGAAAGTGAATCTGATCTATAAATAAATCCTAACTTAGAGAATATTAATCATCTAACTATACCACTTGTGATAATTATATAATCAGGGTCATGACTAATATGGATCTTCTAAACCTACCTAAGAGATCCCTTATCATATAATATAGATAGAGAGGGTTCCAAATCCTCTATTCAATCAAAAATACATTATAACCCTATCTAGGCTTAATAATAAAATAATAAAGTAAATATAATACAGTTTCCACTAAATGTTATTGCACAAATAGGGGATAAACATAAACAGTAAATATACAAATTAAAACTCTACTCAAGTCAATGTATATGTAATCCTAAGCAAGGAGAGACAATACATTCATTAGCCATTATTCATATAAAGCTATCTATTAAAATAGAAGAGTAAGAGTTAGGAATACTTACCTTGAATATTAAGACATCAATCCTCAATCTCTCCCTTGGATAATTGTGATTTTAAATAGGTTGTTGTGTCTTTTTGAAGAATCTAAGGATGGATAATGGACTATAGTCTAGCCAAGGACCTCCTAGTGAGTCTCAAGATTTCAAAAGACAAAGACTCTTCTCCAAGAAGCATAAAACCCTAAGTATTGATTTCTCAAGTAGAATGGTAAAAATATAGATGAATAAGTATAAATTAATTATTATATCTATTATAAATGAGGTGAAATAAGGGTATATATAGCATTATTTGACCTTAAGCCCTTCTAAAAATTTAGTAGATGCAGTCAACCTAGTTGACCTTTTTGGTTAGAAAATAGATATTTTAAATCCTAAAATAAGATAGCCTAGGCTTATTTAGTCTTGTAACATGTGTTATTTTTAGAACTAGGTTGATCTATTTTATTGCATTTAGAAATTGGTAAAACAGGTGTTTTTCTAAGTAGTATTTATTTGAGGTAGTGAATTACTTAGAGAAGAGTATGGGTAAGGTTTAAAATATTAGGTAAATGTTTAAGAGGGGTTTGTATTGGTTTTAGGTGTTGGTATAGGGAAAAACAATATTGTGAATCACCAAAGGTCTACCTACCCCTTTCCTAGTGTAATATTTAAGGAATACACTCAAAGAGGTTGAGATTCAATAGGTTCCTAAAAGAGAGAGCATCAGTAATTGATATCAAATTAACCTATGTAATTTTATATTTTCATCTATTCCTTCTTTGTTCTTTAAATGAAAGGAAACAAGGTAAATATGGGGATCATGATAGATATATCCATGTAATAAATGATGCAATGATGAATTTTCTCATAGCTGATCACAAGGGGTTAAAATAGTGATATGAAATGGATAGGGCTATGTTATGATAGTCATGTCACTAGAAAATCCATACTAACCTACAAGATATCTAACACAATAACCAATGAAAGTAGTAGTCATATTAGAGAGGGGGAAATTAAATGAGGTTTAAAGAATCATAAATATATTAAGGCAAAGAATGACATAAAAAGATGATAAATGGTGATAATGAAAGAAATGTATAATAATCAAAATGGAAATGAAAGATAAACTTAATGTGTTATATAAACCAAAGAACCCAAATGGAAATAATGTAGCTATTTAATTTAAATAAAACTAGAGGAATCAAAATAAATAATGGTGTTATTAAATAATGTTTATGAGGAAGACCTAGTCCTATCCGAGGTAATATAATGCAACTCACAAACTATAAAGTGAAATAAAACCAAATAATCCAAATGAAATAATGTGTAAGTAAAATGAAGATAAATTAAATAAAGTTCACAAAAATAAATAAACATGAGACAAATATAACAATCAAAATCTATGCTAACATCTATATCAAAGGTGAGCATGTGAAATACAAGATTATGTGTCTCAAAATGTTTCTTGAAGTTGAATTTGTTTATTATGTAATGTAGAATAATATGGTAATTTTAGGATTCCCCAAAGGGTAATTGGATGGCCATTGATGCACTTTCTCCAAAGTCTAAAGTGACATGTGGAAGGCCATTGTAAGATGCCCCAACATGTGATGTAGAATGAGGTGAAACTAAGATATTAGAATGAGTTGCATTGGGTTAGTAGGTGAATTTAGAGATAGGTAAATGTGTTGTTCTATTAGATTTTGGGTATGTTAAAATTGAAATAGGATATGTAGGAGAGGTATGAATAGGTTTATAAATTAAATCAAGACCATGTATGATGCACTTTGGGGTAGGAATTTTAGCTAGGTATCCCTTGGGTTTATGTGACCTAAGAGGTTGATGATTTAAAAATGTAACTACCCATTTGAAGTTGTTCATATTATTTATCTTTTCCTTATTGGTGTAGAAATAATGATCAACTATGGTTTGGACAACATTAGTAGATGATGTGGAGGTATGGTATAATTGTTTTTTATCATTAGGTAGGTGATGTTGATGTGACTATTTAGATTATATTTGTGATGATTGAATATAGCCTTGATAACATTATTTTGTTAGAGTATCAAGATTGAAATGTGAACTAAATAAAGAATCAAGAAGAAATTGATGAAAATCATGACAAACAATTTGGGAATGACCTATTGTAGCATGCCACCAATAAAATTTATCAGGATTATACCATTTTGGAGGAGGTTTGGAAGGATAAAATTTCACTGGTTTAGAGGGTGGGAATTTCTTCTTAGGTTGTTCTAGACTCAAAGCAGGCTAGGTGGGGTTGAAATTTTTTGAACTGGATTCTCACTTTTGAGTTTGGGGAGGCTTATAAGAAATAATTTTATGAGAAAATTATTAGAAAGGTTACTCAACATTATGGGATGGATAGGTGTAGGATTCCAAACATTGGTATTAGGAGGAATATGTTGAATAACCTAATTTGTATTACATTGTGTACTAATTGATTTGGGATTAGGAGGTCATGAAGGAAATGATTCAATAGTTTCATTTGAATTAATAATAAAAATGAGGATTTTATATAAATCCTTAATTATGCAATGTTCTAAACTAATTTTAAGTTACAAATAATATATATTTATGAATTGATTAATTTAATAAACTAAGTTAGCTAACTACTACACTAGATCGACCACCTAGTAGACTATAGAAGAAAGAAAAACTAGATTAGCCACCTATATAATTAAGTTAGCTAGGACCTATAGAGTCAAATAGATAGTACAAAGTTGAACTAGTTGATTTATTTGGAGGGAAAAATGAAATTGTAAGAGACCATATCAAATATGATGACTATGTTTTATGGGAAAAATAGAATAGCTAGCAAGAGACTAAGTTGAATGAGTCAATTATGTTTTATAGGTAGGAAAAGTTGTAATTTTATAAATTTGGATGGTTGAATGGTAAATTTCAAAGAATTATTTTAAACACATAGGTAACTAGGTCAATTGGGTCAATCTAGTTGCATCACACAACACAAACCTTATGCCAACACTGGTTAAAACAAGTTTTGTAATACAAATAACAATTTGAAAACAACAAAAAATAACAATAAAATGTAAATATTAATCTAATTAGTGGATATTATTTATGTATTTTAAATTATGATTTAAAATTTGATCAGCTGTTTGGATTTACAAAATAATTTAGAAAAGGTAAGCTAAAGTTGGTTTCAGGTTTGTTAAAGATGAAAGGGATCTATATTGGTGATGGTACTGGCTTGGTATTGGGGCCCACCCCTTCACTTCACAATCATGTGGTGATAAGGATTTTAAGTGATTTACCAATATACAATCAACCACATATTTATATTTGGACATAAAACCAATTTGACTTCCCCCTTTGTGATGAAATATAAGTAGGTATACCTATTTATAAATGTTTAAATACTTATTTGATATTTTTTGATTAGGTAGTGTGTGAAGGAATAATGTGACTAATTCGGTAAATTAACCTTCCTAGTTATAAAATGTGAACTATTCTAAGAAATAAAGAAAATAAATGGAAAATTAATTAATTATTTCCAATGTGGGTTAATTTACTTTGCTTTGAAAAATACACAATACTAGGTTGATTAGGTTGACCTAATATGCAAACAATATAAAACATAGTCGATATGGTTGACTTTGTCTATTGAAAAATAGTTCAAAGAAACATAGTTAAGAAATTAAAATGAGTTACTTGGGAAAATATTAGTTATATAACTATGTAAATAAATTTGACTTAGTTTATTACAAGGTTACGACTTTGTAGAATTAAAAAATAATAAAAAGAGTATTAACATTTTACTAAAATTGAGAATATGAAATAACTACGATGGTTAGAATGAACCTGATGATTAAAATTAAGTATATTAGATTGATGTAATAATGCACTAAAAATAAAAATTTTGGTTTTTAAACTATGTTTTTTAGATGAGGGTTTGAACTTAAAAGATAAAATGTTAAAATAGAGTAAAACTAGTTGACTAAGTTTGCATAAAATTGAATAATAGAAACAATAGAAAGAAATTGTGTTAATTAAATATATATAGTATTATAAATATAACTTGTTAGAAAATTTAATTTATAACATGAAAAAATAAATTTATATAATTGATTTAGTGTGCTAAGATGGAAATTTTGATCATAGAGAGCTGAATAAGATTGACATGCTTTCCTTAGTTTGAAAACTTGTAAAATGATGCTCTAACTAAGTCAATCAGATCGAAAAAGTATAAGATGACCTATAAAGAGTATTGAATAGGTTTTATCATATCAATATAGTTGTCTATATAATAAAATGACACACACATAGATTTTAACCAATTTGATTACATTGATGGAGTATTGAAACCTACACAGACTATTAGACTGAGTCGACCAAATCAATCTAGTAGCCTGAAAATGAAAATTAAAAATATATAAGGATTATTTGATGTTAGTTTCACCATAATGTATTAAATTTAAAGTTAATTTGATATTTAAATCAATCCTAACTCATAAAATAAATTAGCTAACTATACTACTAGCAATACTTAGATAATTTGGGTCATGATGAATATGGATCTACTAAACCTACCTAAGGGATATCTTATCATATAATATAGATAGAGAGGGGTATAAATCCTTTATTCAAGAAACACCACATAACAAACCTAGCTAGGTTTAATAATGTAATGCTAGATTAAATCTAATCTAGTGCTCACTAAAGCTTATGGCATAAAAGGGGGATAAACATAAAAAATAAACATGCAAATTAAAATTCTACTCATGTCAATGTAGAGGTAATCCTAAGCACATATAGATAATACATTGACTATCTATTATTCATGAAAATATATTTAATAAAATATAAGAGTAAGAATTTGGAATAGTTACCTTAAAAATGAACACGTCGAGCCTCAACCTCTCCCTTAGAAAATGGTGCTTTTTAAGAGATTTTTGTGTATTGTAGAAGAAGCTAAGGATTAAAAAATGTACTATAGTCTAGTCAAGGACCTCCTAGTGAATCTCAATATTTCAAAAGATGATGTTTTTCCTCGAAGAAGCATGAAACCCTAAGTAATGACTCCTTAAGTAGAATGACATAAATATAGATAAATATGTGTAAATGAATGATTTTCTCTATTGGAATGAGGTGAAAGGGTAGTATATGTAGCCTAATTTAAATCTAAGCCCTTATATAATTTTATCTAACACATTTGGCCCAATTAACCTTTTTATTTGGAAAATAGATCCATTAGGCCCTTAACTAAGTCAGCCTAAGGTGAATCAGTCTTGTAATGTGCACTATTCCTAGAACTAGGTTGAACATTTGACTAAGTTTAGAAACTAATAGAAGTGGTTTTTACTTAGGTAAGGGATGCTTGAGGTGGATATTTTCTTAGAGAACATTGTGGGTGATGTGTCAAAATCTTACTTAAATGTATATGATGGGTTTTTTTAGCTTTGGGTGGTGGTATCAGTAATAATAATCTTACAAAACACTGAAGGTTTGCCCACCCCTTTTCTATTACACCCTTGAAGGAATGAACTTAGAGATGTTGAGACTCAATAGGTTATTATAAGAGAAAGAGCATAAATAATTCATTAATTTTTAAAATATTATGTGTATACATTAAGATGTTACCATATGGAATCATCCCAATGACTCATGTTCTCAGATATGACCATAAAATAAGTTTGCTCATAAGCCAATAGGCTAGTAGAATGTTGCCACATGGAATCATCTTGACAATATATAATATGAGGGATATAGGTGAAAACATGAAGGCTTATTAGATAAATAGGTAAGTGAGAGGACACCACATGGTAATAAAGGTCCCTAAGACCTCAAATAAAAACTATCATGGCCTTGGAGTCTATCGAAGCATCCATTAGCTATGAATTAGTTTTAAATTGATGACCATCTCAACATCAAGGCACCAAAATTTTTAATGCAAGCTAGTGAATTAGTTAGGTAATAGTGATTTTTACCTCTTAATTAGTGGTAAGATATTTTTATGGGATTATTATTTTTGAATGGATTGTGCATGTGTATATGTTTAATGTGAGTCCTTATTTTTGGTCATATTTTATCTGTTTGTGTTTTATATTGTGTCATGCCTATATTTATAAAAAAAGGGCATGACACTAGATACTCTCATCCAAGACAAACACCTACATCAATGTTATTATCCTACACTAACACAAGTGTCTAGTGCCCTAAAGTCATCAGATTTGAAATTGTAAGGTATCATAATGGTCACCCTAAGTTATTTAATATGAGTTATTTCTCAAAACATTTTTATATAAATATAGTATCAACCTTCATTCATTCATCACCTCAACTAGACAAAAAGAAACCAATGAAATTTATCAAAAACATAATATCAAGAATTTAGTTTAGAAAAGTTTCCCTATTTAGATATCAATCATAAGAACAACACATCTACATGTCTAAAGTACTAAAGCTACAACCCAAGAGCTACATTTTCCATGTTACAATTTAGGTCACTATTGTACTTTCTTATCACATATTTATTGATTTACACACAAGTCAACATATATGGGATAACTACACAAGTCTAAGACCCTCTTTAAATTATTGGCTATGTAGGTAACACTCATTAATATAGGGGTCTCTAGGGTCAACTTGACACTATGTGCCCAGTAACCCATTTTTCCCCAAGGTCATTATGAAGATGAAGAAATATGGTTTTGAAAACTCATGAGGAGTGACAATCCATGACCCATATCTGAATACACTAGAGTGAAGGTGAAGTTAAACCTAGAAGCATCTAGGTGGTCACATCCTATTTCAATATGTATTCTATATAGTACATTTGTGTCAAGTTCAGACAACAAGATTAATGCAACCATCTGAAGATGATGTTAGTGTTCATGGTTTAAAAATCATCCAATACATAATATAATGACTATTTTAGAATCATCCTCTAGTCTCCTTCCCACATGTTCTAGATCTAGAACATCATTAACAATATGACAAGCTAGGTACATTACTTCTTTGTCAATTATATATCTAGCATAGTTATACTTAATATTTTTAGTATAACTTAGCATAATAAATTCAATATATGTTATATCTATGTTAAACACCCAATTGGCCTGATGTAGACCTTATTACCACCCTTTGATTATTCATTTATATATCACTTTAATATTATAGATAATCCTAATCTAGAAACTCAATTAGGGTTAAAAATTCCAATCTTTGAACATTAAAAACTTCTAATTTTTTTTATTATTGATCCCTCATTACTATAAATGTTTAAAATCATGTTTTCTATGGACATCTCTATTAATTATTTCACGTTATAATACCTTATAGTTTATATGGTTTTATACATTAGTTTCCTTGTCAATACTATTAATCAAATATGATCCAATAATGAAAGGGTTTTTAAGTGGAAACAATACTTGATCTCTGTAAAAAATTCTTTTTACAATGCTATAGAGCTAGTATATAGATGACAACATACATGCTCTCCACCATTTTTTAATACCTAAGTCTTATTCAAATAATAGATACCATACCACACCCATTATTTACCCATGGATTATATTATATTTCATGGTCCATGTTGTTACTACTCAAAGGGTTAAGGTTATTCAACCCAGTCTTCCACCTGTTAATATAAAAAAGGTGCCTCTTAAACCTAATATTGTAATAAAATATAAGGGATATGACATTATTTACCAATTGATCAATACACATGTTAAATTTTGAATCATATAGCTCCTAAAGTAATCTAATGTTTATAAATATGTCCTATATGAGGAATTGCATGAAACATAAGTTTCAAGTGATATTGATCCTTCTTATTTTATGGATATTATGAAAAATATCAAGAATAACACAAATATAATTACCTTGTATCCAACATATTTACTATACAAAAGTATTATTGATCGAAATTTTCCTTTGTTCATACAAGTGACCATACAAAATAAAGGTGTCAAAAGGGTTATTGTTGATAATAGATCATGCCTAAACATTTGTATCATGAAATTCCTAAACACCATGAGTATTAGCACCAATCTTATTCAAAAACTGATTATGCACATAAAAGTATTTTATAATTCACATATCCGTCTAGTTAGTCAAATCACATTGGATGTAACATTGGGATAAAAAACACATTCAACTACTTGGTCATGTCTCAATCATTACATCATAATTTAATTTTAGGTAGACCTCAGACACATTCAATATAAGTTGTCCCATCTACACTTCACTGATGTGTATAATTCATACATGATGGGACCTTATTATCCATGGCTAATGATGATTATCCTTTTATTTTTTTCAATATGATACATTCTAAAAATGAAGGGATCGTTATAGTGGCACCACCTAAAAAATGCATTCTTATTGACCACATACACACATATGAAAAAGGTGAGTCAATTACAATAGATTCTTTGTCTCTATATGTAAATAATGCACTAAATACTAAGGTACACATAGATTCCTGTCAAGACTAAGAAACATTACTAAATGAGCCAATATAACCACAATAACACCTAATATTTGAGCTTCTTTTATTGGTTAGTACTAAAAATAAATATGACCATGTTTTAGATTAATATGACAGTGATGATGATTAAGCTTATGATATGACAGATGGGAAAATATAAGATTTAAAATTTGATCCACTTAATCACCTATCACACAACCTATTGAAACCTATGGGTCCTAACACATAAACTAATTCCACCTATAATAACTATAGAACTCAATCCTAATACGCTCAAAACAAAAAATAGTAGATGAGCATGTAAATGCATGTTACTCCATACATCCCCCTTGGCTAGAAAAATGAGTCAACCTTACAAGGGTCAAATTTAAATTCATCATGTAAAAAATATGGATTCTAATAAAAAGGATTCAAAATAAATTTTACATATCACACCACAATAAGATACTCTAGACACCATGTTATATATGTTACTTGAGCATAAAATGATTTGTTTACCTTCTACTAGATGTAGAACATGTAATAGAATTTCAGACATAGAAGACACGCTACCATACTATAAATATCATTATATCATTATACACAACACCAATCAATGTGAGATATTTAGTAACCTAATTAAGAGATATAATAATTAAGAATGCATACACACTATGTATGACATGATAAAAAGGCAAAATCCTTCCTATCTTTTAGGAAAGAATTATCTCTAAAAATGATAAAATCAAGGATATTTAACTATTAATAAAAAAATGTATGGGTTATATTGCCACCATATCTAGTTTGATATTAAAAATTGTGGTACAAATTATGGCACCACATTTATCTCATAATTGGGACACACTACATATGAAATAATATACTCTCCAGCAATGTTAGGATCTTTATGATACATTCAATTACCTATAGAATGTGGGTCAAGGATATAATCTTCCACCATATGGATATTAGACCATGAACCAAAAATAAAACTAAAGTTTGGATGAAATTGGATAATCAAGTGGAATGCCAAACTAGATACTATAAAGATGTGTTTTAATGTTATTAGTATGGATACTAGATTTGCATACAACATAATGGTCACTATCATTTGCCTCCACCATTGGCTTTAGGTAAATAATTAAATAAAATCTTTGAAGTGGTGGGACTACAATGATATAAACAAAGTTTGATAAATTTTCTAGGTGGTCCTATACCTTTAGATGATGAGGAATTCCTTGATTAAACCCTTTAAATATTCTAAAAATACTTAAATTTTTCAAAAAAAAAAAATTGGCACCTAAATACTCTATTGTTTCCTTGGCGTCTATGTTAGTTTCATATTCATGGATGACATATTAGTTATTTCTACATACACATGTGTGTCACACTTCTATTTGAGGGTGATAAAAGCATAGATAGATAGATGATCTATTCATATTTTGGATGTTGATCCTTCCCTTTACTCATTTCATATAAATATTGTGGGCATACACCTCTATGATCATGAGACTTCCATGTTATATCATTCTATGGTCACGTTACACATGCCTTTATCCATGATTATATATTTCACAAGGTACTTGATATCATATGAAGTTGCCATTTTTATCTAATGCATTTTATCCATGGGATACTATGATATGTTTATGTTGGCTTCTTATGATTTCTTTTATGCACTTCTTTGAGTGTTTTTCCTTGATATTATCTTATTTGTTTGATCATTTTAATATGTTCAATTATTTGTGACCTCCATGACTATGTATGCCTTACTTAACATTTGAATATGTCCTTTATTATAGTATAGAGATTTTAATATGTCATCCATATTTTTGTGTACATTTAAATAAGTGATGTACCTTTGATTATGTGACATTTGAGCATGCCCCTTGTTTTTAATCTCCTTAGACCATTTCATTTTGAATTGATTTTGAGTGATCTTGTGTGTGTGATTTATTTACTCATAGATCTTGTATTATTAATATATATGTTTTTATTATCCTTACCATGCATATTAGACCTTAATGTAATCACATTTTTGTGTGCTTCAATGATACATTTATCTAGAAATGCTCCTTATATATATATTACATGGTTACATTCATAGATTATTCAATTGTCTTATCATTTTGAGTTGAAATAACTACCATTTTCTATTCTTCCCTCACCTCAAAAGGTGGGAATATTAGGGGGGCATGTCATAAAGACATGTTATTCATATTTATCATAGTTTTAGATTTAGTGTGTGCATGCTTTAGAATCATGTTCTCCACACTTATTCATTATGTGGTAATTATATCATTTTTTAGATTCAGTGGGGCATGTCATATAGGCATGGATTCCACACATTCACAATTTTTAGATTCAATTAGGGCATGACTTGGAAGCATGTTCTCCACACATTTTTAGTATTTAACATATCTAGATTATAGTGGGGGAATGTAATATAAACATGTTCTGCAATTGTTATGTATTTCAATTTTTAATATTTTTCTATATATAGTGGGGGCATGATTTAGAATCATGTTCTCCACACTTCCATAATTTCCAAATTATCCAAAGCACATAGTTATGTCAATTTAAATTCATAATTATGGCATTATTTATACATTGGTACCATTGTTATACATAGTTTTAGAATGAGACATATCTAAGGTGTATATGGTATGTAATGTGTGCCTAATATTTAAAATTCCAAATCAATTTTAGGTTTCAAAATTATTTTATGGACTATTACCATACCATGTACTTTTACACACTAATATCTAGTATAGGCTTTTAAGGACTATATTGATCCAATCTAATGAATTAGTTGGTTCAATTTTTGATATGGTTGAGGTTATTAAATAACTAAATATTTCCAAATTTTTAGGTTGGAATTGATTATATCATCCATCCTTACTAAATTATAAGTATTGTTGGGCTACATGGTTGAGTTAGTCTAAACTATTCGGTGGAAACTCACGTTTTATCCAAGGTTAGGGGTATGCACTTTCTAATATATCTCTATTTCCTTAGATGTATGAACTTCTTAGATATATATATATATATATATATATATATGTACATGTATGTATATATATATATATATATATATATACATACATGTACATATATATATATATCCTAATCTTAGTTTTAAAACCTTATAATGATACATCTTTAAAATTAACTCTCCAATAGGTAAGGAAATTACATCGATACACATGTGTACTCCTAAACCTTGCTCTTTCAATTTCAATCTTTTCAATACTTTTAATTATAGATTATATGAATTTATTATATATTGTAACCTAATATTGGTTATAGGTTACTCACCTATAAAAACTCATGTTGGACTCACACAAAAATAATTTGTGTTATATATATCTAGGTACATATACTCTTAACATCTAGGATAAATACCTATGTCAACACTAGTGTCTAAATCTGATGCAAACATCTAATGCCCTAATGCCTTCCAATTTTCAAATTAAATTTATTTTAATTTTAAGCCTAAGTGATTTAATGTGAGGTATTTCTCCAAAGGGATTGACATAAATACAATATCAATCCTTATTAATTATTCACCTAGAAAAAAATGAAAAGAGACCAAGAAAATTTATCAAAAGCATCATATCACACATTTAATTGAAAAAATATTTATTATTTCCATACCATTCATATGGATAATTCATCTATTGGTATTATTTACTAAAGGATAAATCGAAGGGCTGTATTTTCTAATTTACAAGCTATGTCACTATTGTACTTACCTATCACATATTGCATGTTTCACACATAAGCCAACACATAGGGGAAAACTACATTAGTCTAAGGACATATTCATAGTTCTGTCTATGTAGGTAAATCTCATTTACATAGGGTTATTTTGGGTCATCTCAACACCATGTGCCCACTAACCCATTTTTTCCTAAGATCATTATGAAGATGAAGAATTAGGGTTTTGAAAATTCATGAGGAGTGACAGTCCATGACCTAGATCTAAATGCACCACAGGGAAGGTGAATTCAAACCCATAAGCATCTAGGTGTTCACATATTATTTTATTAGGTATTATGTATATGATACTTATATTATGTTTTGACACTATCATTGATACAACCATCCCAAGGTGACATTAGTGTTTATGGCTTTAGAAGCATCCAATCCAAAATATGATAACTATTCCATAATTATCCTCCAGTCTTCTTCCCAAATGGTTTAGATCCAAAATATAATTATCATTATAATAATCTAATTAAATTACTTATTTGTCATTTATATATCTATCATTGTTTTACTTACTATTTTTAGCATAAATTAGCATAATAAATTTATTATATTTTATATCTATGTTTAACACCCATTTGGCCTACTATAAATTTGATTATCACTCTTGTGCTTATTCATTTATATATACCCATTTAATATTATATATAATCCTAATCTAGAAAATCATTTTAGCATTAAATAGGATCATCATTTCAAACTAGGTACTTATTTGAAAAAAATGTTTGTTTTATTTCTTTTTATTCTATATGTGGCCTCATCCTCTCTCCTTTATTCACTTTTCTCTCATATTTTTATGTTTTGTTTCCTTTAGGATCCCATCCTATGCTCTTCCTCTATTATTTATTTTTATGTTAAATAATTAATGTTTAATAAATTACATCCCTAAGATAATAAACCAACCATTGATTATATACATTTTCTCTTTGTATACCTTTTTGCCCCTGATTTCACTTTTCTTATTTATCTAGATATATGTTGCTATCTTATCCCTCTTTTCTTGTTTCATCTTTCACTCTAATAAGAACCTTTTTAATTTTTTTCAATTTTGTTTTTGTCTTTATTCATTATGTTATCTTCTTCTTATTTTCTTATATCATATTGCATGCCAATAGCTCCTTAATTATAACTAGAAAATTATATATATACAAATCCTCCTAGAGGAATTTTAATTAAAATAACATTAGTCAATCACTAATTATAAAAGGTATTTAACATGGTACCAAATATTTAATTATACTCTTCATGGTTTTTTCATGTGATTTCAAGGGTTTCAGTTATTTACATACTTTTTTCAAAAGAAGGTGTAAGTGAATGACCATGTAGTTTTTATTGATTATTTAAGTATAAAATGTGAATCCATGTCTCTCATCTTGGGTCAAGATAAAATCAAAGTGCATTATAAATACTATGACCCTTGTTCTAAACATAAGGTATATATATCTATAACTCATAAAGAAGTTTTCCTATGCTAATTAAATTTACATCTATATTAATCTTATGTTATTATGGATAATCATGTCAAATTAAAATTTGAATAAATTCAAAATATTATTCTCATCAATTTTGTGAAATGAATCTTATGTTATAACAATAAACTATTTGTAAAATTTCCTATAAAGTTATAAGACCCAAAAATTGGTAGAGGATAGAATTAAAAAAATAGAGGCATAAATGGTGGTTTTTAGATTCTTATTTGAAAACTATCAGTAGTCAGTTGATTTTGTCCCCTTCATTACATTACAAAAAAAATCATAACATCACTTTATCAGGCATATATGTGTAATTCTAGTCTGAAAATTTACTTATAATCATGTGCATTTTTATAAATCTTAATTGAATCCTATCTTAATTATATTTGCATGTATTTTTATTTTTAAAACTATACTATTGGTTTATATTTTATCCATAGTTTATATATGATTGTATTGCCCTAGACATTGATTCTACTATATTTTTAACCCATTTTACACAATATTATTTTCATTATTAACTAAATAATTAAAATAATTTTAAGGTTTAGGTGGTTGGAGTGGATTAATATGTGTTTTATATTGGATTTCAAATAATTATCTTTAACATTAAGATTTATATTCTTAATAATTATTTTAAACCTATTTTTTAAGTTGGTTTAGTGAAGGGAAAATTAAATGGGGATAAGAGGAAGATATAAAATCTAACTAATAGAGATCATAATTTTAATTACCCTATATAAATATAAAAGGATAAATATTTAAAACATGGTAAATATTTATAGTATAGTGGGGTTGCTCTTTCCTAAAATCATCATTAAATGATCAGATGGTTAAAGATAATGTATAGAAAGAATATTTTTAAACCTTATCATTTAATGACACATTTTATATTATAAGAACATGTCAAGTTTCAATATATTTAAGTGCACAAACTTAAAAGGTACATCAAGAAAGGGATGGGTAGAAAATTGGTGTTTCAAAATATTATTGGTTAACCCTATCATACATAAACACATTACAAATCCTTATTATCTAACTCCCTAATAAAATCTCCTCTAAAATATCCCCTAACTATGAAAATACCCATTTTTACTACTATTTCATTCATGTTGACCCTATTACAAAAGTTATGACACACATTACAGAACTTGGTTAGCCTAGGTCAACCTAGTTCCAGGCCTAACAATATTTTTTTCAAAATTTGGTTATGGTGGGATGACCTTTCTAGTTAAAATTAAAAAAAGGTTAATACATACATTTATATAAATATGACCTTAATTTCAATCCAATAGGGAGGAGCATTAATTTTCACATTACTATAGCTCATAATTTTGCTACATATACATTTGAAGGATCCATATCTTAGGGGTTGCCTTGAAGGAAAGATAATTTGTCTTCTAGGAAGTCTTAGATACAAAGTATGAATCTTTTATCCTATAGTTGATATAAACTAGTGTGATCCTTGTCAAGACACAATAATATCTTTCAAATCACCATTGGATAAGGGTGATATTACGACTCAATGGGTTGAATCAAAGGAAAACATCTCTAATTATTTTTATTTAATTAGATAGATAGATATTTCATAAAATAGTAGGTTTGAATGTATATATCCTTTCTTATATTACCTCTACACTTAAACTTAGTGTAGCTATATGGTTTTCTTGGCTTGACCTCTTCCACCTTATGTGATCTAGGCCCCCATTTTCCTACCATGATCCCTTATTTTTTTAAACTATCCCCTTTTGTGTTATAATCTTTGATAACACTAAATTATATTTCATTTTATACACTAAAAGACCTAGCTAGGGTTATTGTAGAATATTATTTACCTAGAGACTATGGATCCCTCTCCTTTAGTGTTGTGTGAAAAGTGTTCCCTTAGTTAGGTTTAGATGATCCAATTTATCATGCTCATGATACAAAATATTGTAATATATTTTAGTTAACTATCTTATTTGAGCTTAAATTTAATAAGTATGATAATTTGTAGATATATCTTAATATGTTGCATTCATTCTAGTGAACCAGACATGAATATAACCCTTTCATTTATGATCAACTAGATCACATTGGTTGACCCATTTTTGTTCTTTGGTTGTATATTTTCATCCACATTCAACTAAGTCATGTTTGTTGACCCACTATTAACTTGTGTTTACATATTTTCATCCATAGTTAACTAGGTCACATTGATCAACCTAGTCTTATATTATATTTTCATATTATATGTCTATAATCAATAAGGTCACATAGGTATACCCACTTTATTTCTCTATATGTAAAATTCCTTACATATTCAACTATGTCATGTAGGTTGACCTAGTTCCTTTTTTTAATTTGTAATTTTTCATTTTAGGAAACTTGGTCAATGTAGGTCGACCTTATTTTGTTTCACTGTTTTAAGTTTTTAGATCTCTACAGACTAAGTCGACCATGGTAGACCCTATTTAATATCTATGCTTTTCAAATTTTCATCTCTTTACTTTTAAATCAATCTAGGACAACCCAATTTTAGTGAACAAAATTACAACTTTCATACTTAGCCAACTAAGTCAACCTAGTTGGCCTAGTTATATTACTTAAGTTTATTCTAACTAGCTTAGTAATTTATTTTTTGTCAATTATCATAGTTTTTTTATTTTTGTTATTTAATAAAATTAATTAATAATTAAAATTTCCATTCTATTCTTTCTAATTATTTTATTCTATTAAAATTGTATCACACAGTCAACTAAGTCAACCAAGCCAACTTAGTTTTGTGTTTACATGTATTACTAAAAATCTAAGTAAACCCTAGTTGACCTATTTTATTTCTTTCTATTTTTGTAATAAACTATGTCAACCAATGTTGACCTTATTTTATTCTATGTGCTTAACTATATTGACCTTGACTAACCTTGTTTTATATGTTTCCCTTTCTGCATAGGCAAAGCAATTCAATTTATTTTCATCGTAATTAATCTCACTTTTTTCTTTGATAAGAGTTGGATGCATGTTTATTTTATTTCAAAATATGAAAATTACTTTTTTCCACTTGATTTTTAACTTTATTTTCACTTTTTCTTAATTTACCTTTAAATTTTGTATCATAAATTTTAAAAATACTTAATAATATCATGAAAGTCTTCATGATACTTTATTTATGGTCCTTTTCTGTCATTTAAAAATATCATGGTGTGAAGAGATTTCCCCAATACTCATAGCCATAATAAAAATCTAAATAGGCTTTTTAGTTTACACATACCTTGTGGAATTTATGAAATAGGTATGATTTCCATTTGTATTGAACCTTAGGAATCCAATCATTTGTTTGAAATTTTAGTGTGTCGGTTAATAATTATCCTAAGAAGTCTTTACACAAGTTCTTAATATACTTAAAATGTAATGTGAGATAACTAGATCCATTATAATTAATTGTTATAAATTAGGGGCTCTATAATAGGTTTGATTGGTACTTGTCTCTACTTGAAAGCCTTTTTATCTTATTTCAATGGTATATTATTGTGATAACTCTAGGATCAAAAAAATTATGTATTCATAAGTCCAAGTAATAACATCTTTGTAATGTATCAATAAATACATCAACATTTTATTTTATTATTTTTTATAGATCAATCCAATTTTAACTATTTGGGGATGTTCATATATATGATTTAACTTATAAGGGTTTATATAGTGTAATCACTAAGTTGTTAAAGGGTATGAGTACAATAAATAAGGGTATAAAATATACAATAAATACAACCAATGAATTGTGAAATAACTGAGCTAAATTGATATTTATAATAATATAAATTAATGACACAAATGAATAATTAGCTAGAAAATACCTAAGATTAAGGACCTTGAAGCTCAAAATTGGTTCAAAAGCTAGCTTAAGTGTCACAAACAAGATCCAAGTGCCAGAGACCCTTCAAGACAATAGAATCCTACCTTATATAATAGCATTGTGGCACTAGTTTCCACTTAGGGCATTAATTTCATCTATGTATGAGCCAATATGTACTTTTGCGAACACCTATGTCTGATTCTACCAAGCCTATCCCTATGTGGACAAACCCTTCTTCACTATCTATGACCTATTTTGGCTTATTTTTATGTAAACCCTACACTTACATGTGATTATGGCATTTGATTGGCACAAGTATTAAATGTGTGGTGTTATTTGGGTAGGACAAACATCCTAAACTTCTTTATATGATGATATTTTCCTCCATACCAATACTCTAAATAGGGATCAAGCCAAATGTTGTTCTCCCCAACTAAGTGCTATTATAAGCACAAGTGAATCTAGTACAAATTTTAGCTTGAGTGATTTGAATAATGCCTGAGACTATAAATCTATGTATTTTTTTCTTAGGATGGTTTTATATGACTATATGAAAAATTAGTGTAGAATAGGGATTAATAATCTTGATTTTACATAACTTATTATAAGCATGCTTATGTATTTCCATCTGATTTCCATCTATTGGATAAAGGGCTAAAATTCATGTAAATGTATTGATCTAATATTTGTGTGTGGTTTTAAATAGGTTTAGGGTGACCCTAGGTGTCTTAAGAATTAAAAATATATTTTGGGAGCTAAAAAGAGGGAAAAGGAAAATAGTACCCAAATATGACATTAGCATTGTGGTGATAATGTCTAGTTATAGAACTATTGTCCAGGTGGCATAACATGAGGAAGTAAGGGCCTGGATGCATAAAAAAGGGTTTAAAACTAATTTTTTGATTTCTAGGGATGTGTGAGGCCCACATAAAAGCTAAATAAGTGTGTAAATGGGCCCTAAGATAATTCTAGGGCTAAGCTAGGGATGGGTGGTCTCAAATAACACTCTTGGAACTCAAGTGACATTTTAGATGACTAAATTTGCTTAGCCTTTATTCTATAAATTCAATAAATAAAAATGGCTAGGATAAAGGAAAATAAATGTACTTAGACTTACCTAAGTAGTGAATCTTGTGAATATGGATTTGAGTATGTGAAATGTGATTCACTATATGTCCTAGAAATAAAACATGCATAGATCAGTCTTTACTTAAGAGATATCAAAATCAAAGACAAAACTAAGTAAATATATAAGAGAGATTAAGTGAATGAATACACCTCATTGGGTATGATATCCAATGCATAAACCTAGTGACATTTTATGTGTGTGTATGTAAATAGTGATTAAATTAGTGAATATATTAGATTGAGATGATGGCTTGCTCTATTCTCATGTGGGGTGGCTCGATAAATCAATCCCATTTTTACTCCATCATTTCCCACCTCTATTTGTTATATCATGTCCTATGAATAGTTTGAATTAGACATATGACTTGTCCATCCCTCTTATGTATGTGGCTTAAGACTTCTAGTGGAATATGAGTCCATCATTACCTACCCATGTGTAGGATATGCATTTTTAACTATTTTTTGTAATGTAAATATTTTTTTATGATTGCAATTTAAAAAATATATAATACTTATGTAGCCACTCAAGAACTCTAGAATTAAAATTGGCCTAGGGGCCTCTCGGGAACTCAACTATGTATCACCTAGACTATATAATAATGCCAGCCATTTCAATTGGATTAAGGCATCAATATAATTCATAAATTTTAACTTGGTGTCTAATGTGTACAAAATATAGAATACCATGTAGTTTTCCATTCTATTTGACCAATTACACATGCCCCTTAATCTGATATCTAAGTATGTGAATTTTAGATTGGGTTGTAGTAATTTATATGTGAGTATTTTAAACTAAAATGGGAGTGATCATGCCATGCATTATGCCACCAATCTAAGCAAACTAGTATGATTTTATGCAAAACTAAGCAAATATGAGTAAAAAATGATAATTTTTAATTGAATCTATGTAAACCTAGACTCTAACTACTATGACTTTCTATAAATTTTATATTTTTTTCTTCTATATATAATGGATAATATCACCATAAATTGGATGGTATCATTGTGGTGCTAGTTTCCAATTGTTTTAATTTTTTCTAAACTGACTCTAATCTCTATCTAACTATTTTCTATTGTGTTTTCCTAAAATTGAGATATGTATTTTGTGCATGTGTGTTTAAAAATATACTATGAGTGCATTTAGATGGCTTGATCTATGTGACAAACCTTTATGAATTCCCTTATTTTGAGGGTTGTTGTTGAACCTATGCAAGAGTTGTCCTCAAAATTAAAAAAATTTCATGATATGTGTTAGCCTAAGCATTTATGATATTTTCATAATAAACTAATATAATGTTTATACATGACATCATAATGTAATATAATATGAAAATAAGTTAGTAATGTACAATTAAAGATATATATATATATATCATTCACAATGATGATAAGATAGATATAACAATGTAAGCATGTGTATGGACAACAAATATGCATAATAAATTGAGTAACTACCTAGGGGGATGGGGTATGATGTCAATCATGACACCTTCGGAGAAAATGGGGATGCATGAGGTCCCTCATGGCATATAAAAATATAGTGTGTAATAAGAAATAGAGAAGTGTCATGGACATGATGCATACATGAAATAATACATACACCGCACATGAGGCATGCAAACTAGACCAAGGGGACACAATACAAAGGAGATGGGAACATATCACTAAATATGAGAAAGAAAATAAGTACAATGACATTTTCAAATTTACACATATGCTTATATAACTTAATTTTAGTTTAAATCCACATGGAAGGACATATTTAATTGTATGTATACACAATCAATAAGGCACACATAAGGACATGGGCACATGTGCAATGCATACATATAATGAAAGGAAGTGGAATAGAAATAAAGATAAAAACATATTAAAATTCTTTTTAATATATTTAGAAGCATAGAGACACAATCAATTATAAACTAGTAAATTTATAAATTAAATTATGCATAAAC
The DNA here is from genome assembly GCA_037957365.1 of Torreya grandis. Lineage (NCBI taxonomy): Eukaryota > Viridiplantae > Streptophyta > Pinopsida > Cupressales > Taxaceae > Torreya > Torreya grandis. Next base: position 1,382,883 of record JARHVA010003140.1, on the reverse strand, counting down.
ATGTGATATAAATATATATAAGAGAAAAAATGTTCATAAACTAAATATAGAGGAGTAATAGTTAGAATAAATATGAGCAGTGTAGGATGATCAATATCAAGATATAAAAATGTTAAATCTATGATATATAGTATAAAAATATGTAATATACCAATTGGAATTATGTATAATATGCTCTAAGTGGGAGAATGTGTTAAATGAGGAATCTATGTTTATGTGTATGTGCCCCTAGTGGGTAGATAGTGGAAACTATGGATCTATGTGGTGGAACTAGGTCCTAAAAGTATCTATGAACACTAAAAAATAATAAGAAAAGTATGTATGTATGATAAAAATAATTATACTAAGATAGATAACATATGTAGTACCTAGAAATTATAATAAATGGAAACATGAAAATGTACATGATCTAGAATTTATCTTTTCTAAGTAAATATTTAAATATTTTTTGTGTTTTTAACATATTATATTTGTTTTTTATTTAATGGATATAATATATGTATAATAAACATGAAAATTAAACTATATAAAGGATAAAAACTGATTGAAAGAAAGTACAAGTAGGGAAGAACATACTAACCAATGAGTCTCACAAGAGACTCACTATCAAGGTATCATGTATCAAAAAAAGGAAGGATTATCATGTGTGTTTTGTGAAAATGAATTTGTGGTATAATAATTGGCTATTTTGAGTGATTTATAACTAACACTGCATGTAGAGTAGGGCTATGAATTTGAGAATCTAACTAAACTAGCTTGTGAACTATTCTCTAAATCTATGAAGCTGATTGAACTAAACTATGAACTATAGGGTTCTTAGGGACCTATCTAGTAGAAGATCTTGTAACTAACATGTATGCTCTATGTTAAGAACCCTAAGAACCCAATAAAGCTAATCTCAAAATGAAAGAGGTAAAGAGAGGCTCTCCAAAATCTATAACATGTCTCTAACATAGGGATCTCTCTAATAAGGGTCTTCATGGCAGAGTATGCATATGTTGTAAATTTTTAGAAGTAGACCTCACCTACATTAATGGATCAACTAAAATATGTGGCTTATTAATAGAAACTATATTAATAACTATAATTGGTGGTTATTGTGTAATTGACTATGGGATAGGTAAAGGATAGTCATATGGAAGGCACTCAATTGTAACCACCTAATTAGCATGTATCTACATGAGGTATCTATGTACAGTGGATATAATGGTTCAAAGCTATTGTATCTATGACTAAACTAGGTATGACTAAGAACCTAGTGAACACATGTGTTGGCATAACTTGTAATGGGTGTATAATCTTACCAATGGATATTTGAACATGACCACAAAAACCATGAATAACTATATTGATTACATAAATGTCCTACTCTAAATAACCCAAATTATGTATAAATATAATGGTACGCATGTTGGTACTTGACCCATTGTCAACCATGACACTATAAATATGATGATGGTCAATGTAGGCTCCTTTAAAGAGTGTATATAAATATGAATCATCATAAAAAATACCCTAATCTCAAAAAGTGATTAGAGGTTTATTTCTCACTTTATTATGATATACACCAATGATATTATGTATGGGGTGTGTCTCCTCTTTAGTCATATGATAGGATACTAGTGGTGGATGTGCCTAATATGTATAGTGAATACCTAAAGTTCCTCCTACCTAATTAGCTATATGTTTTATAAATGGATCCAAAATTATTTTCAATGTCTTGGTTTTGTTGGTTGAACTTTAGGCTCCTTTGTAGGTATTCCCACATCAATGATATTGTCATCTATCAAATCATGTATCTTATGTCTCAAACTGATGCATCTATTTTTAGTATGGTTGAGTTTCCTATGATAGTTGTAGAATGCATTGGAATAATATTTATTTGGAAGGGGCCTAGTCATATCAACCTCTTTGATGAGAGGGAGATATACGACATTGCATTTCAAGAGATAATGTAAAACATGTGCAGATGATTCTAGAAGATTTTTGAAAAATCTCCATGGAAGAGATGATAAAACAAAACAAGGAGGTGGCTCTAAATCTATCTTGACTATTGCATTTTGTTTATTCTTATTTTATTTGGGTTTTACCTTATATGGAGGCTTATTAAAAATCTTATTAGTTGAATCAAATCTAGTTGTGTAATTTAGTTTTACCATAGAGAGAAGCTTGACTTCCCTTTCATTCACTTTGAGGCATTATTTTATGAATGTTGGAAACTTCTAAAATAATATAGCCTCATGTAATGATGATAGTAGAGTTTGTTTTAATATGTCTTTGAACTATTTGTCTACCATGGGGCTAGAAATCTTTTCCAATATATTTTTATATCTCAAGACATATTCTACTATAGGCTCATTATATTTTTACTTAAGTGGAGCCACTTAAGAATATGAAACCTTATCATTGATGTTCATTGAAAAGTTTTCCAAAAATATATCTACCAATGGATTTAATGTTATGATAGACTAATTTAGAAGATCATATAGCCACTTTAATCCATAGTCTAAAAAATTTCATGGGAATAACTTAGTAAGGATTAAATCATTAGACACATAGTCCAAACATGCTACATTAAAATCTCATAGATGGTACTCTAGGTAACCCTTACCATTATACAAATTTAGCTTAGGTGTCACAAATATAGATCTCTAAGGAATTTCTACTATGTGTTGTGCCAAAAGTGTATGTAAAATAACATGATAATCCAAGGCATGTGATGACCTAGTAGAACCCTAATGAAGATATAACACCTTAGCCTATAGATCATAGATATAATACATAAGAGATTGCACATATGGAGGGGAGGAATTATCCATAGGATATGTTACTATCATTCAAGGTTGTCGAGTTAAAATAAGTTATTGTACAAACTGAGTTTCCCCCAAAGTAGGTAAAACAATATTATTATCTGAGGGAATTAAAGATTGATCATTATCTGATTTTTGAAGTTCTTCATGGATAATATTAATAATGTCATCTTGCATATTTGAATGTTTGGAAATGAAATATTGCAATTGTCTCTTATCAATTTCATTGAAATGGTTATTGAATTATGCCATTGTAGATTAGGAAGTAGGAAATTTTGAACCTTTAAAGAAATTTAATCAATGAAATATTACAAGAATTAGATACTAGAACAAATCTTAGATTTTGAAACTAATATCTAAGCATAAAAAAAATAATAATACAAACACTAAGAACATATAAGTCTAGGGTTTTAGTAGTGTCTAAAGAAAGTTGGGTTCACCGAATGATTTAACTTTTAAGGGTTTATGGAGTGTAAGCCCTAGGTTGTTAAATGATTTGAGTACAGTAAATAATTTTATAAAATATGAAATAAATACAACCATCAACTTGTGAAATAACTAAGCTAAAATGATATTTATAATAATAGCAGTGAATGACACAAATGAATACTCAATTAAAAACTATCTAAGATGAAGGATTTGTATGCTAAAGTTATTACATAATCTAATTTGAGTGTCTCAAATAGGATCCAAGTGTCATACATCCTCTTAAATAATATCACCTTACCTTGGATAGTAGCATTAGGGCACTAGTGTCCACTTATGATTCTAATATACTTTATGTAGGAACTGATCTATACTTTCGGGAACACCTATGACTAAGATTCCCAAGCTTGTTCATGTGTGGGCTAACATTGCTTCACTATTTATGACCTATTTTAGTTACATTTGTATGAAAACCCTAGAACTACATATGATTAGGACATTTTATTGGCATAAATAGTAAGTGTGTGGTGTTATTTGGGTAGGCTGGACATCCTCAACACCCTTTTGTAATTATAGTTGCCTACATACTAGTACTTCTAGGAAGGACCAAGCCTAATGTAGTTCTCCTCTGCTAAGTATTGGTGCCATTACGATTTAATATAGTATGAATGCTAGTTTGAGTGGTTTTAGTGAGGCTTGATACTTGAGATTTGTGTATTCTAAGTTTAGGATGGTTTTAGATGATTGTATGTAGAAGTAGGGTAGAATATGGATCAATAACATTGAATGTGCATAATTTATTATGACCTTGGTTGTGTGTATTTTCATCTAAGTTTAATATAGTGGATAAAGGGATAAAAGTCATTTATATATACTAATATGTTGATTTTTCATGGTTTAAAATAGGTTTAGGCCAACCCTAGGTGTCTTAGGAAATGAAAAGATATTTTTTGGAGTTAAAAAGAGGGAAAAATAAAATAGCACCCAAATAGGGCATTAGCATAAAGGTTCCACTCTCTAGTTATGTTACTAGTGTTTAGGTGGTAAAACATGAAGCACTAGAGTCTTGGATGCTTAAATAAGGGTTTGGGATTGATTTCTTGATGTCTAGGGATGTGTGAGACCCACATAAAAGCTAGATAAGTGTCTAAATATGATCTATGATAGGTATAGCACTAAGCTAGGGATGGGTGGTCTCACATAACACTCTTGGCACTCAAGTGACATTTTAGATGACTAAAATATCCCTAAATTTACCTTAGAAAAATTAAATTATTTAGTCTTAGACTATTTTTGTTTTTTATCTTGGCAGTCCATGTCAAATACTATTTTCCAAGGAGACCATTCCTTTGGATATCTTGTTTTATTTTAATTGGAGGATGTCATTGTTTTCCTTATTTTCTTTATTCATTTAGTCAAAATCTTGTTCATCGATAATTTAAGAGTCAAAGGTGCTAGAATTTTTGATTAATTAAATGGTATATTATCATCATCAAATACCTAAAATGATCAACATTACCAATAACTAAAGGGCAAGTGACTAATTCTAAAGAAAGTTTTGCATTTTGGAATATTAAAGTAGATACAAATTGGTTACAAAGGAAGTGGAGGAATAATTATCTATTTTTTCAATCTAGGGAGTGTTTTTAAATTGAAAGCTTCAAATGATTCAATCAAATCCCAAGCTATGTGTTTATATTTGTTTAAAAATGACATTTTACACTAATATCAACTCATAATATATTTAAACACTAGCTCTGAGTCTCAAAACATAAGTATTTGTTTTCCATTTTATTTTATTGTGAATTGGAAACCCAAAATTAAAGATTTGTATTTTTAATGGCTACTAGTGCATGGAAATTATAGTTGTAAAGAAATGAAGTACCGAATCCCATCAAGATCGTTCAATTTTATTCCCACACCATAGCCCTACTTAGACTGAACAACATCAAAATATAATGTCCAAAACTATGAAGGACCTTCAAATTCTTATTCATGGTATTCAAGTTTGATTGTGAAGATTTAAACCCTGCATGAGATTAATCAAAATTTATTATTTAATTATTGGCATTGTATTTTGTAATTAAGTGCCTCATTTTTTCCTCTTTCTATTCTAACCTAATTGGCTACTCCTTTCCAAGGAAAACACATATGTTAAAATTTAGTATCCATGTATACATTCAATTTTTTTGACCAATCACATATTAGGAGTAAATCATAAGCCTCATGAATGTAAAATATGAGGATATCAATATATTGTTGAACACATTGTTTCAAGGCTAGTTGCATGTGAATATTTAGCAATTCTCCAACAATTGGGACTAAATATTTATCCAACTATAGGACTAATATCTTATGATTATATAAATTAAATCCTAATCTTTTAAATATTCACATGGGAATTATGTTGAATGAAGTTCCTAATTAAACTAATAAGTTATTCCCATTCTTCCCAAAGATTATGATAGTCAATAATAAAGTTAGGACCTCAAAATTGTCTTTATATATGACCATATGTGCATGTACCACTTTTGATTTGTCAATAGATGGTTTATTAGTTGAGCCTTGAGAAAATGATCTCTCTATTAAGTAACCTATTCTAACTCATGTAGAGTGATATTCACCTTATTTTTATTCATATATTCACTATATTATATCCACTCTTCATGTGTGGATCAAATTGATGTTTTTTATCATTCCCTCTAGCAGGAGGTGGATTATTATTAGCATTTAGATCAAGAGAAGTGATTGAATTATTTTCATGAGGCATATAATTCAAGATAAGCTATTGATTCTTCTTTCTTAGTTTATAATTAATGATATGAAATTGTGAAACTCAAATGTGTTTTGTTCTATCTCATTCTCATCCTCAATTGAGAATATGAACTCATAGGTATCAAATATCATGGTTATACTGAAAGTACTAGGGGAACCAACTATACATAAATCCTATTGGGTTGGGATTACCTCATATATCTCCATATCCTTTTTAAATATTAAAAAGTAAGTAAAAAACTATATACAATCCAATTTGTCATGTTAGGTAGTGCTATGGAATTTATACCAATTATGCAAGTCTAACACACTTTACTGATCTCATGAAATCTATTGGGTTGAGGACATGAATTATTACTTGGTCTATTTAAAGGTTTGTTATATATTTGGAATGAAAAATTCCTATTATATGCTTCTCCTAAGGTGTTTCTTAAGCATTTTTTCATGCTTATAAAATCATTGGTAAGTTTTTCACCATGCATTAGATGGCATCTAATTTAGTTTTAGTGGAATTAGAGGTTATCTCATATTTTTTTAGAGGTGATAACTGGGATTAAAACTTGATTGTGATGGTGTTTATTAGACATATGTATAATATTATTTTGAGAAATTAGGCTATAGTTTGATACAACATGAGTTAGAATTAATTAAGTGAAAACCTAGTATTAAATATTGGTTGTGCTATTATTATTGGCATTTGGAATAGGATTTAAGAATGATAGATTTGGATCAATATTATGTATTTATTTCATAAGGATTAAATAATCTATCAATGTTAATAGATTCAACATACGCATCTATTATGTTATTGATATTATGAGCTCAATATAAGAATATTGTAGTCATGGGATATAATCAGTTTTAATACATTTCAAGGGATAGGGAAGCAACATGTATAAATGAAATAACCACATGGTTTTACATATTTTAGATCATATATTGAAGGATATAATCTATTAATTGGGTTCCCTTATTATGCTATCGCAATGTTGATATATTATTTTGGGATCAATAACTTGTAAATATTGTGTCATAAATGTTTCATGACATTAGTCCCATGATGTAATTGAATTTTATAGAATATTAAGGAAACATTCATGTGAAACATCTTATAGGGTAAAATTGAATATATTTCATGAAACATCCTTGTGAAACACATTAATTAATCATACAAAATTTTTGAAGGATTTCATATGTTCCTCTACTTTTCATTCCCTAGAGAGAGAGAATAAGGGAATGTACTTCTCTGGATTCTTGGAAAAATCATGGATGGTACCAGTTATGGTGTTGGATGATCTAGTTAAATAAGACATAGTAACACATTAAGGTTGGTAACCTTCGGTTTATGAATTTGGATGGGTGATAGCTCACCTAAGGATACCTCTATTTGATCTAGGTATTCGATGAACCTATAAATTTACTAGTAGTAGTAGACCAAAATTAGAATTGAGATTTTTAAATATTAATGGTGGATATAGTGTAAACAACTCAAGTTAATCTTGATGAATGAGAGATTCCGTATAACACTAGATAAAACCTATTGATGTGGGTTTATGCACACCAAGGTTATTAAGAGAAGTTCCATAATATTTTATGATCGGTGAAAGATTCACTCCAAGGCATAAGTTATAGGTATTAATTTTATAAATAACCACACTATGTAATAGTGGTGACTGAAGTGGTTATTAACCATATATTATTAGGATATGATGGGTATCTAGATTCTACCTGAGGTGGATGGGTGGATCTACCATAAGTTGAGTATGTCCAAAAAAGATAAAAGGATGGAAGGACAAGGTAGAAAAGAAAGTGATATGTGAGTCAAATGAGGTATAAACCCTTGAAAGTAACATTTTTATATCATAGGTGAGGTAAATGTCAAGAACTAATATCTGATGCAAATTCTTGTCACCATAGTATACACACAGACATAGTTAATCATCTAAGGAAATAATTGAAAAATAATCATTTAATAAAATCAAATATATAATTAGAACTAGATTTCATAGCACATCCTATGTCTCTAACTATTAATATGTATGATCTATAAAAAAATTATTAGATAAGGTAAAAGAAGTTAGTTTTACAGGGATATAGCAACCATGAAGTTTAAATAATAAAAACAAGACCTACAGTAAAGAGACTTTGGCCAAAATGGGATGAAAAATAGAGAAGGATTGTATTTAGTAGAACAAAAACTATAGAAAAATGACCAAACACACACTAACTAGTAGAGATAATAAAATAAACTAAATATATTTAGAAAGCTCCTTAGATCCTACTTGGTTATTTGGGGTGGCATATTTTATCTCAAACTTGTCCATTAGCAAGTCCAACATCACTATACCTTGAGTACATTTACCTAGGCCTTGTATGAGACCCTTCATGATTTTCTTCATCAATTTTTTAGGAACCCTTTTGTCTTTGATAATTGGTTGTGTCCTTAGTTTCATCTAGGTCAATCTTGGACTTGGTATCTTTTGTGTTCATGATGTTTCCATATTCATTTTTATTGATGAAATTCAATTTGATATTGACACTCTCAACCTTAAAATCATTTAAATCCTTAATAATACATACCATATCCCTTCCCATATCCATCAACTTCTCCTCAAATGCATAAAGCTTCTTTTTATGTTCCCAAATAGGATCATCCAAGTCACAAAATTCCTTTCCCGTGCTACCATCCTTCTCTCCCTATGAAATGGTGATAGTTTTTAATTTTTTACCCCCTAAAGTGTGGGTGATAACTCCCATACATTTTCCATATTTGGAGCTTGAGGGGATTTTGAATATTGGTTGCCAGAAGAAGGGGAGGTGGGTTGAGAGTTAACATGGGTGTGGGTCTTTTCCTCCTCTATGATTCCAAATTCCTCATAAGATGAATCAACCATAGGGGTGCCTTATACTAGTTTTCCCCTTAAGGATTCACCATTTTAACCAATAGTAAAATCAATCGTTACTTAATTATATCATTATCCTGACTAATCTGGTATGCGAGGGTGGTGCTCTCCAAATATTTTAGAAGATAAAAAGGAAGGATAATTTTGTAACCATGGAAGTGATTCAATAGGAGAAAATGGTGATAAAATATCAAGGTAAACTCACCCTCAAGTGTTAAGTACTTCATAATTTGTATGAAAATCTTAGGCCACCAAATATAGACACCTAAAACTAGCTAGAATTGGCTTTCAACCAAACTTCAGATCAATTCCTATAAACCATTGCAAATTAAACATAGGAATCACTAAACATCCCAAATTTGTTTGTGCATCATTAATCAATGCTTAAAATCATGCTGATACATCCATAATTAGGGTATTATATCATATGCAACAATAAAATCTCATAGACTCATCCATAATTACCTTGTGTTATCATAACTATCAATTTGGCCTCTGGACCTATTAAGTGGGGAACTTACACACTTTATTAAATCTTGAAAGAGCTAAAAAGATAATTAGAGTCAATTAAAAAATTAAATATGATTACATTCCTAGTTGAATTATCCATTTAAAATTAATAAATATCTAAAACATAAAATTCAAAAATCAAAATATCCTAGCCTTTCATCATTGCCTTTATGAGTTGTCAAGCTCTTTGAAAATATCCTACAATATCTAATTTTGAGAGCAATGCCTATTAATTACAAATCATAATTAATTGAAAACTATTAACTCTACTAGATTTAGTTTTAACTCACCTAGATTTAGTTTATTTAAGCATGTTCTTGAGATGAATTGATTGTCATTGATGTCAAGATGATATAACTACATAATGCATTAATGACAAAGTAATATGTTATACGTGGATTTGAGAGTGCATATCATGTGTTTAGGTCTTTTAAATGATAGATAATGTTGTTTATGTTATTTTACTATTTCATATGTCATATGAGGTGTTATGAGTGCTTGAAATGCTTGCAAAAATGAAGGCAATTCATTAGAGCTGTCATATGAATGTCTAGGTTCTTCTAATCATCTTGATAAATCAAGTTGAGTAAGAAAATTGATGATGTTATAATTCACACATGTGGTAGTGTTATATGGATATATTCACATAGGTCTAATCATTTTTGTACCAAGATCATATGATTCAAGTTTTAGGTCATGAGGTTGTGTATAGTAAAATATATTGAGGTGAAAAGTTGACCTTCTAAGTAGATTACAATGTTTACCATACTTAGAAAAATTTACAAATATTGAGTGATATTTATAAAAGGATTAAAAGTGTCAAAATATATATAAATCATATAAATTATTTTTATCAAGGGTAAATAGCATGTGGGTGATCATGTAGATCAATATCTAACAACACATGGGTGATCACGTAGATGGAAATCTAACGATGAGCATGAGGTCATTAGGTCAAAGAATCCTAAGATTGTACATAGGACTACCAAATGGCATAACCATGTTTTAAGATTAATATTAGGGTCCATAGAAGGCATGTAGGGCTACCACGTGGAATAATCTTGTTAAGTGAATGGAGAATGATAGGAGGGCCTACAAAAAGCATGTGGGGCTACCAAGTATCATAATATCGATAAAACAAATCAAAGATAAATAGCTAGAGATTGAAGGTAAGGATGAGGAGTCTCCCAAAGAGATTTAAAGAGTGTATTTGATCAAATTTAAAATTTTAAAGAGATGAAGAAACATGTCTAAATAATTTTCATTACATAGTGACTATTATAATTTAAATTAACAAAGGAAAACTAGTCTATATTGTTTGAGCTATAACTTTTGATGTAATATGAATTTGATGGTGGTATAAAAATGAAATTAATAAAGAAATTAAAGATACATATTTTAATATTGGTTATAATGTTTTAATTTTTATATATTTAAAGTTATTGATCTCCAAAGTTGACTGTGGGTTTGACCATTAACTATCAGTGGTCCAAGAAGGATGTTTTAGTTTATATTTATGAGTTTTAGATGTTTTATGATGAATTGACTATTGTATATTTTTATATAATCCATTAGTATAATTTATGTGAATTTTCTAGGGTTTTTAAATCCGTATTTAGTATGAAAAATTCTTATAAGTTGACTATTTATTTATTTATGGTGTTCTTATATACAAGACTAATGTTTGAACAAATTTTGCATATACAGAAGAATGTAGTGATGGATGTAATCACTTGAAGGTGTCTTAAGATTAATGTATAGTGGACCTATGAATTTTTAAGTGGTATTGTGTTTATAATTTTATTGATTAAGTACTAAAGGAGTGAAAGGATCTCCATGAGACCTATAAGGGCTAAAAAGGCCAAATTGAAATGTGTAGTTACTTAAAGGTGATCCATGGATGTTATGGCTGAACCATGAGGTCGGTATTGATTTGTGTCTTAGTGTAATAAAATATTTAAGGGTTAATGTAAGTTTAATGGATGACTAAGAAGATGATATTCATGAAGGATCTATAAAGATTGAAATAAAAGGTGATGGTTTCAAGAGTTGAAAGGTGGAATAGAGAGTTGTGAAGTAAGGGAATAAGAAAGTGAGTGTACCAAGTGGATGGATTAAAGAGAAGAGTAGGTTTAGGATTGTGTGTATGAAATATATGTCATAATTCTAAGGTCATAATAGTGTACTTGTAGAATTAAATATTGAGGATGAATGAAAAGGTCTAGAGTGATTCAAAAGTGTGTTCTAGATGCATTTCATGTGTATGTGAGTTTTAGAGAGTGTGAAGGGTTGAGAGAAAGGTGTTAGACATTTTTTCTCCATTAGATTGAAATGCATTTAGATTTTTGGAGATATTGATTTGATAGGTGTTGTGTGGGTGTTTAACATCTAGAACAATTCAGTGCTTATTCATGCTTAGGGGTAGGTGTTCCTTGTGAAGTGGGTGCTTCACTAAAAGGTCTCATGTTTATGATCATCTTATAAGAAAAGTATTATGTGTGTTTTTAGGCTTTATATTGGGTTCTATTCCCCATGAATTTTTTCCACATAATTCATTGTTTGATTGATCTTGCATCATCTTTCATGTTCATTGTTATGAATGACTTGTATGCTTTATAAATGCTTATGATTATTGATTAAGGGTTTTAAAGGATTATAATTGAAGTTTGGATTATTTTTCATCACTGATATACACCCCCTAGTGATTATACCTCTAACAATTTTTATTAGAGCCATACCTTATTTGCAAGTTTAACCACTTGAAGGTGATCAAATGTACAATGAATGATAAAGAGTCAAAAACATTTCTTCAAGCTTAAATATTATGTGCCTTACCATAGATCAAATTTGTAAATGAAGTAAATGAATGTCTAGAGGAAGAGATTAGAATATTGAATAATAAGAAAGGGATAAGAATTTAGATCCAACTTCCTAAATGTATCATGAGATTATTGCAAAGATTAATGGAGTGAAGACACAAATAGATAAACTAACAAAAATTGTCAAAAAATTTTATAACATAATGAATAAAGTCATGAATCAAATGATGGATAATCTGGAAAGTAAAAATATGACATATATAGATGTGCTTTTGTCTAAAGATAAGCAGTATTCTAGCTCTATAAAAGAAATCAAGGATGTGAAGTCTTGGGTGAATGATGCTCAAACTAAGGGGATGACTGACATAAAAAACTATAATTATGTCTTTAATGGATATTTTTATACATTTAATGAATATGGTCATCGATATAGGGAATGCACTTACACTTCAAGGAGTGGAAATGAGGTTATATGCTATAATTATAGTCAACATGGACATATAGTCAAGTAATACAAGAGATACTTTTTCAAAAAGGACATTCAAGTCATTGACACCATCAAATGGTTCAATAAAGACAAATCCAAGTTTGAAAAAAATAAGAAATAGGATTTAGATATTTAATTAAAGGAAGAATAAATGTTTGTTCAAACTACCTTACATACTCAAGACGATGAAAATAAGAAATGGTACATATACAATGGATTCTCAAGTCATATGATAGGAGACAAGAGCAATTTAATCTCTCTCAATAAGCATAATTTAGTTTTAATAAGATTTAGTGACAATAATATTGCTAACATAGTAGGGGAATGTTATGTAAGCTTGGGTAATGGTCACACTATAACTAAAAATGTTCTATACATATAAGGTTTAAAACACAATCTTATAAGTGCTATCCAAATGTGTAAAAAGGTAAATATTTTGAATTTTCATGACAAATGGTGTTAAGTGAGAAGATCTAAGTCTATCAAATTATTTTCAAACATTCACAAGGTAAAAAATAACTTGTATGTATTCCATGAATCCAATAGAGAGGAGTGCTTCATGAATCAATTACAGTAAAGTTGGCTTTGGCATAGAATAATTAGACATCTAAGCTTTGATTATTTAGTAAGGATCAATTCAAAAGTGCTAGTAATGAATATTCCTACAATAACTAAGATTCTTCATACTCTTTACAAGGCATGCCTCTATGGGAAACAAACTAAAATAAGCTATAAATCTAAGGATAATTTCACCACCGTTCCATTAGAGTTAATCCACATTGATCTATGTGGACCTACAATAACCCAAGGCATACAAGGTAACAACTAATTCATGTTATTAATTGATGACTTCACTAAGATGACTTGGATATATTTCCCTGAATAGAAAACATAAGCATTTTCAAAGTTTAAGGCATTCAAAGCTCTTGCTGAAAATGAAAAAGGATCAAGAATCAAGTGTGTGATATTAGATAGATTAGGATAATTTTTTTATTATATGTTTGATGAATTATATGAAGAATAAGGAATTATAAGACAATTTTGTATTGTTAGGACACTCCAACAGAATGGGGTAGTTGAAAGGAAAATCAAAACTATCCAATAGATGACTAGAACCATGTTTCAAGATTCCAAACTATCAGATGGTTTTTGGGAAAAGGTTTCTAATACATCAGTTTACATCTTGAATAGATGCCAAGTTATAATAAATGTTGATAAGACTCTACATGAGATATGGAATAATAGGGTATCCAATCTCAAACATTTTAGAGTATTTTGGAGAAATTTTTTTATCAAGAGAGATAAATAAAATATTGGTAAATTTGACTCAAGGTCTGATGAAGGCATCTTCTTTAGTTATTCCTCCATAAGTTCTACTTACAAATGTTTTAATAAAACACTCCACAATTTTTTTTAAATCTCTAATGTAGAGTTGAAGAGGTAGGTGACATCAAGAATCCTAGATTATAGATAAATAACACTATTGTGAATACTATTTCAAATAATGAAGGCATATAAGATCAATCAAATGATGAAGAGGAAGTGGTTAGACATGACACTAAAACTCCTTATAGAAGAATACAGAAGGATCATCTTGTTTCTAAAGTTATTGGAAATTTGAATGCTACTTTGTAGACTAGAAGGAGAATATTGGTCAATTAGAATCAATAAAACATAGCTTTGTTATCCAAGGTTAAACCTAAAGCATTCTTAGAATCTATCAAACAATAAAATTGGGCATGCGCAATGGATGAAGAACTTGACCAAATAGTAAATAATGAAACATTAGATGTCATTCCAAGGCCAATAGACAAAAATGTGATAAGAACCAAGTGGGTATTCATAAACAATATGAATGAGAGGTCACAAGAAATAAGGCTAGATTGGTATGTAAAGGATATTCTCAAGTTGAAGGGACATATTTTGATGATACATTTGATCCTGTGGAAATAATAGAATAAATTATAATGTTATTATCTTATGAAATGTTTAAGGGTTTCAAAGTTTACCAAATGGATGTGAAATATAAATTTTTGAATGGAAACTTTGATGAATAAGTTTACATTGAGATACCTAAAGGTTTTTCTATGAGAAGTAATTAGGACCATGTTTTCAAACTAAACAAGGCTTTATATGGTATTAAACAAGCTCCTAAAGCTTAGTATGACATAATATATAAGTATATATTGATTTAAGGCTTTAAAAAGGGGTAGTTGATAGTAATTTTTACATTAAGACATGGTACTCATAAATTAATAGTTATAGTCTATGTTGATGACATAGTTTTTGGTTTTGATAATGGCAACATGAGTAGAGAATTTACAAATGCTATAAATAATGAGTTTGAAATTTCAATGTTAGGAGAAATCTCCTTCTTCTTAGGATTATAGATTAACCAAATTGATGTAGGGATATTCATTTCAAAGGCTAAATACATCAAGCATATGCTAAGTAAGTTTGGCATGTTGGATTATAATGTTAGAGGTATAATCCACTATGAGGGGGGTGAATCAATGGTGGAAAAAAATCTAATTCAATTTATAAACCCTTGAAAATACTTAATAATTCAATAAAATCATTCATGAAGCATACATATCATTCATAGAAATGAACAATGAACATAATGCAAGATCACATACACAACATAAGATTTATATGGGAAACCCTCTTGGGGAATAAAACCCACTATGAAGCCTACAAACACAAAAACTATTATCCTATAAGATGATCATAAACAAGAGACTGATCAAGTCCTTCTGATTAGGAACCTTGGTCAAGTCCTTCTTACCTAAGGTCTTTAGTGAAACAATTGTTCCATAAGGAGAACCTACCCCTAAGATGATCAAGTCTTTTTGACCACCTATTTATCCAAGTCTTTTTAACCACCTATTTATCCAAGTCTTTTTGACCTATAACCTTGATCAATTCCTTCTAACCAAAGGTCTTTAGTAAAACCCTATTTCACAAGGAGAAACTACCCTTAAGGAAGATCAAGTCCCTTAAACTCTCCTTGAAATGAATACTTACACCTTATAATTTATGTCTTTAACACCTGATGATGGACCTTTGATTATCTAATAACTACACAAACTCTCTCTCTCTAACTCATATATGGCTCTCACATAGGCATGCCACAATCTCTCTCCTTTACTCAAATAGTCCTCATATGTACATTCAAATATTTTTGCATAGTTTCAAACTACAAAAACACTATTTTGTCATTATAAACATGACATACAAATCATATACACATTCCTTAATCTTCTCTGCTCATCAACCCAAAATTTAGGCATTCTCACTCTCCTCTACTTTCCTTTTCTCTTCAACTCTCTCACATACTAGTCTCTTCAAGTCTCACCTTAGTCTCTCACTCACAAGTATAAACATCACCATCTTTGATTTCATTATTTATAGAAAATAATTGATAATTAACACCTTGGTCAGCCATTAGACATGCATTATCCATTAATTCATATCTCACATGTATACATGGCTAAAAAAATCTTCATAGAATGGCCATATCACCTAATGGTCACACTTAAGTAGAAACACCTTTTAATAAGGCACTTGTAGCTCTTATAGGTCTCATGGAGACATATTCACCCATTTATTACTTCATTGAGAAAATAAATAAACATAGGAGATAGTAAAATTTGGATATTAATATATATATATATATATAATTATACCTTAAAATTAATATTTATAGATGTGCCTTGGAATCCTCTACAACTTCACTTTTTACACCATGAGTAAATTTTGTATAGATCAATAGATATGGCATAAAAACTAGACACTAAAATTTTCCTTCATAACATTCATATATTTAAATTCAAATGGTTATGGTTAAAATCCAAACACAATGCTCGCATCTCATATCCTCTTAGCTTTAGATCAATTATGAATCATTAATCTTATCTGATCTTTAATACATAGGTGCCAATACTCAAATTTTTAACTTGAGTCACTTTGACCTCATCTCATGTAGTCTTTTAATGTTGACTACACATTTTCCATCAATATTTTCAAGATTGTACTCACTTTACCAATGCTATACAACTATAACTTTAACATCTTGACTTTAATATGCACCATTGATCTTTATCTACATGATATGCTCATTGTTTATTTTTGGAAAAAACATGATCTTTATATCTGCTCAACATTAAACATCATGCACTATCCTCATATTGTTGCTTCATGAGTTCTTGGGTAAATACACTCCCTCAATTTTTCTCAAACTTTAAAATTTTCAAATTTCACTATGGGAACCTTAATTATCTACTTGAGTAACCATTTTGAACCTTAATAACTTCTTTTGTGATTATATGCATGATCTCAAATTTTGACCATATAATCTCTTTACATAGGATAATCCATCCATATAAGAAAATTCTCATAGAACATTTTCATGTGAGAGTTATATCACCATTAAAATTCCTTCTCAAAATATTTTTTCATAGAGCCAACTATGCTTACAACTTATTTGGGAGACCAGCTTTGAACATGCATAACTTTTTCTGTGCTACATCGCATGACCTAAATTTGTCACAAATAAAATAAGCTCAAAATTGAAAAAACCCATCTGATCATCTTATCCTAAAACATCCATATGTGTGAGATATATCTTCAAAAATATTCTTACCTGACTCTTCTTGAACATAGAAAACAAAATAAAAATGCTTTGGATCCCAACTTTGCACATGCATATCTTTTGGCATGCTCGATCGCATGACCTAAAATTTGGTTCATAATAACTAGGCACAAAACTAAATAAACCCATATGATCACCATATCCTAAAATGTCCACATGTGTGAGATATACCATTATAAATCTATTATTAGGTTTTTTCTTGCCTTGTGTAAATTTGATGAAGTATGGGAAAGCATCGTCAAAATGCCTGGGAGCCCAAATTTATATTATCATATCTTTTAATGAGCTTGAGTACATGACCTAATATTTATCACATATTAACTAGGCACAATATTGAATGAACCCATGTGACCATTTCCTCTTGAGTCATCCACACATGGTAATGGTGATGTCATCAAACTACCTACTCATATTTTTAACCATCGGACCTAAAGTATATAGATGAAAACTATGAATAGCCAGATGAATTCTATTTATGCTCATAATCACTCAAAACTTATATAACCTTTTAGGGACATTTTTCATAGGTTTAGTACTCCATACTCATCCCTAAACATCTCTAAGCATGCTAAAATAAAAGATTAGCCAAGCATAATTCAAGCATACTAAGACAAGCACATTACACACTTTGTCATTGCCACATAAATTATCAAGGAACTTCATTTACTCACCTCCATGACATAAAAATTACATCATTGACAATACTCTAATGATCTCCCCCTTTGTCATTGATGTCAACAACCATCATATATAATAATACATAGCTCACCTTATCTCTCTTCAAAAACACCCACAATAGGAACATTTTCCCCCTTTAACAAAATGATAAAGTGGGTATGAACTAATATTAAATACCTAAAAAAACCATAAATAGGAAATGTCCATCTTATAAATATGATAAAAACTCCCCCTTAGCTTAAGCCTATTTCTTATTACCTTGATAACTTCCTCTTACTCCATACCAACACTCTTCTTCAACCAAGTACAACCAATGAAGAAAGAACACACAAAAGAACTAAAATATGATGTAACTCACCAAAAAACATATAATAGGGACTCCCCCTAAGATTTTTGAGCCATTTCATCATTTGAGCATCTTCAGATCTCTACACACCATGAAGAACCACCACACAAGGTTATTAGCCTTCTCTCTCAAGACACTTCCATGACTAATAATATAGAATAATACCACTCATCAATTATGAAACATGTTATAAACCAACTTGATAACTCACCTTGAAACATTCATTCTTTGATCTTTAGGATAAACTAAGCAAAAGTACTCTTCTCACTAGGCCTATCTAGTCCTCTTGTATCCTTACTTAAAAATTGAAGAGCCCATAAATTTTAGTAGACACACATTCTAGACTTGAAAATTAATATTTGGATGACTCTCATATGTCTTCTCAAACACACCAATTTTCATCACCAGTGTCATCCTCTACAATATAATTCATTCACAAACCTACTAGCTAATTATCCCTCCATATTAACATAAAAAAGAATAACTTGAGAACCAAAAACCTTCAAATCTCTATGAATATTGATTTAAAAACCCTTTTATCCCATTAAAATTATTATTAAGCCTTATAACTCAACTCATCAGGCATACCAATTTTCTAGCAAAGCCCAAAACCCTAAAACCTCAAAAAAACAAAGTCAACAAACCTCATTTTTCTTAATGCACACCTCTAACACTTATTTCACACCTAGAGATACCCATCACACACTTTTGGACCAAGATTTTAGCTTATACACCATTGGGAACATAGACTTCTTATGATCCATTTTAGGCCTACTTATTCTTAAGGAAAAAAACTAAGAAAACTAAGAGAACTTAAAAATCTTCAATGTGATTTAAACAAACCTTTAGACCACAAAAGCACTTAGAGCACCTGAAAATGAAGTGTATATAACTTTTTGAGCATCAAAATATTCTTGACATTTGCATCAAACTCATTAATCCACTTGGAACCCCTCATTCTAACTCTATACTACATCTCCTTCATAAACCAATGGAGAAAACTCAAGAAGTTATTATTCCTCTTAAATAAAGACCTTTCGAGATCAACAAAAGTCTCTATTCAAATTTGAATTATGAAATTAAGAACACAAACTTGCTTCTTCATTTAAAAGAGTCTCTTAAGAAGCATATGTAGAAACCTCCTCTACACCACAATGCTCTACCGTGGTGTGAAACCAAGATTTGCCCATAACTCTTCATATTTCTTCTCCTCCTTAGTTATCTAATACTTGTAGTTCTTCTTCTTCTTCTTCTTCTTCTTATTTGGATTGACAGAAAAAACTTCCTCAACCACTAAAACATTCTCCTTTTCTTTTATTATTAGATTGAAAATACATGGATACAACATAGATTAATGACATACCTTTTCATTTAAAAAATCCACCTTGTAGTTTGTACCCTCATCACTAGGCATAGACAATTGATGTTCTTTGAATGGTACATGCTCAACAAAAGTAGAATGTTCACCTAGATCCATCCACACCTCAGGACTAGCCTCAAACAGTATCTTGGTCTTTGCCTTGTTCTTTATCTCTTCATTCTCAACATGAGTTGACAATGAGACCTCTTGGCACTCTTCAAATTTTGAAGAATTTTCCACTATAGTAAACATATTACTTGGACTTGCAGTCTCATCATGACTCACACTTTTCAATTTTGGATTTCATGTGTCAACATGCCTTCTTTCTTACATTCTTAGAGCTTGAATAAACGTTTTTTGACTTGTAGGCCTTTTATTACATAACATATCAATGTGACCTCTCTGTTCACAATTGAAGCATGCCATACTTTTCTATAAAAATACATTGAGCATTCATCTTCTTTAGCTTTTAGGCTTGTAGACATAATTTCCAATTGAAAACTAAGATGTCTAATCATTTTTTCATGTTCCTTGGTGTCTTCATTCATTCTTTCCTCATACACCTAAAATTTATCCTTATAGTTCTTGATGTTTATATTACATTTTCTTCTTGATATTCTTCTCAATATTTAGTTATTTAAGAGCATTCATCAATATATTATTACATTCCACCTCATCTTCATCATTATTTGAATCACTCCAAGTTGACTCCTTTTTATGTGAGAAAATTCCTTCCTTATCCATGAATATAGCTTCATCTTTAGTAGGAACATCATCTTCATGATCATATTCTGAGTCACTATCTTTACTCTCATTTGATGAGTTGAAATATTCTTTGGTGTAAATACTCTTCTTATCTTTGGAATACTTGTTATTATTAAACCTTCTGAATCCATTTTTTTTATCAAACCCTAATGATATCTTGCCATCATCATGACCTTGATCATTCTCTTCATCAATATCCTTCTTTTAATTTTGATGGCACTTATTAGTAAAATGTCTTACCTCTCCACAATTGAATCATTTGAAAAGTAGCTTACCCTTATACTTTCCTAAACCTATTTTTAATTTCCTTGTAAACAAATCAATTAGTTCATTTTCATCAATATCAAAAATTCCATCTTGGATTTACTAGCTTGTAACTCCCTTTTTGGCTTCATCTCTATTTTTAATGTTGCTTCCTTATTTGGTGGTCTATCATCATTTACTCTCATCTCATATGTAGTAAAGGTTCCATTCAATTGATACATCTTCAGCTGAGTAAGATCATGAATTTATTCTATATAAAATACTTTTGAATCAAATTTGAGGGATAGAGACCTTAATACCTTTTTAACTATAGTAGTCTCTTCAAGGTTCTCTCCAAGACCTTTGATGGTGTTTACAATCTCATCAACTCTCTATACAAAGGATTCCACAAAATCTACTTATTTCATTTTGACGATCTCAAATTTCCTTTGATGAGTCTACAAATTTACCAAATTAGCCTTTGAATATCATTCAAAAATAATCTTCAATTTATCCCATATTTCTTTGGTAGATGTGCAATGAATTAATTTGGTGAACTCAATTTTTGTAAGAAAATAAGTGATGGCATTCATTGCCCTAAATTTATTCCCAAATAGCTTCTTGTCTACAACACTATATGGAAGAATCACAAGAGAAACATAACCATCCAAAATATATTTCCATACATCAAAACCTAGGGACATAATGTATGTCTTCATCCTAACACTCCAAAATGCATAATTATATCCATTGAACATCAGTGATTGATTAGTAGGGAAACTACCTTACACATTATGATTATCCATTATACCTTAGATAACTTTCAAGTTGTCAAAACTTTACCAAAATACCTAGCTCTGACACTAATTTTTAGATGTACAATCCTCTAAGAGGGGTGGGTGAATCAATGGTGGTAAACAATCTAATTCAATTTTGAAACCCTTAAAAATAGTTAAGCATTTAATACAATCTTTCATGAAGCATACAGATCATTCATAGTAGTGAAAAATGAACATAATACAAGATCATATACACAACGCAAGATATACATAGGAAACCCTCTTGGGGAATAAAATCCACTCTCAATCCTTCAAACACATGGACTACTATCCTATAATATGATCATAAACAAGAGACTGATCAAGTCCTTTTGATTAAGAAGCTTGGTCAAGTCCTTTTGACCTAAGGCCTTTAGTGAAATAGCAATTCTATAAGGAACACCTAACCCTAAGATGATCAAGTCCTTTTCACAACCTGTTTGGTCAAGTCCTTCTAACATACAACCTTGATCAAGTCCTTCTAACCAAATTTCTTTAGTAAAACCCTATTTTATAAAGATCAACTTCCCCTAAGGAAGATCAAGTCTTTTAGACCCTCCTTGAAATGAACACTTCCACCTTATAAATGATCTCTTCAACACATGATGATGGATATGTGATTATATGACAACTATGTAAACTCTTTCTCTATCTAATAAATTCTTATCACATAGGCATGCCACAATCTATCTCCTTCAATCAACCAGTACTCATACGCACATTTATATCTCTTTAGACAACTTCAAATTACAAGAACACTATATTGTCATTAGATACATGACCTACAAATCATACACATAGTCCTTATTATTATCTACTCATCAACCTAATATCTAGGAACTCTCACTCTCCTCTACTTTCCTTCACTCTCCAACTCTCTCACATACTAGTCTCTTCAAGTCACACCCTAGTCTCTCGCTCACAAGTCTAGAAAGCACCATCTTTGATTTCACTATTTATAAATCATACTTGATAATCAACACCTTGGTTATCCATTAAGCATTCCTTATCCCTTAATTCATATCTCATATCAAGACACAACTCAAAACAATCTTCATAGGTTAGCCATAGCACCTAAGGGTCACCCTTAAGTAGCTACACCTTTTAATAAGGCCCTTATAGCTCCTATAGGTCTCATAAAGACCTATTGACCCATTTATCACTTCATTGAGAAAATAAATAAACACAAGACAGCTTACAAATACATAAGTCCACTTCTTATGTTCCTTAGGACACCCTCTAATGATCACAATCACTCATGCTCACCTCTATGTATGCTCAAACAACTCAATTACTATCTGGGTGCATAGAAACACTATGAACAAACACACAGTCAACTTATTAACTTTTTTCATATAAAATAATGATTGATCACACCTCTAAAAATCACATATAGTATTCCCATTGATTTTTTTATTCCCATTGAATCTAAAACAATATCAAAAGGATATGTCATCATGAGGTTAATTACCCTTCTCAAGTTACTTTTAGAACATGTATAAAAACACACTCAACTTTGGAATTAAATATATTTGTTTGTATATAAAATTAGACATTAAAATTCATATTTTCATATGTGACTTGAAATCCTCTACAACTTCAATTTTTACACCATGAGCAAATTCTGCATAGATTGAAAGATATGGCACAAAAATTAGACACTTATTTTTTCCTTTGAAAAATTCAAAAATTTAAATTCAAATGGTCATGGTTAAACTTCAAACACAATGCTTGCATCTTGTGTCCTCTCAACTTTAGATCAATTAATCACCATTGATCTTGTCTAATAATTAATACATAGGTGCTAATGCTCAAATGTTGAACCTCAATCACTTTGACCTCATCTCATTTAATCTTATAATTTTGACTCCACATGCTCCATCAATTTACTCAAGATTGCCATTTCTTTACCAATTCTATACAACTATCACTTTGACCTCTTTATTTAATACACACCATTGATCTCTCTATATATAAATCCTACTCACCATTTATCCTTGGAAGAAACTCAATCTTTATCTTTACTCAGTGTTAAACATCATGCACTTATCCTCATCTCATTGCTTCCTAACTTCTTGGAGAAAATGTGCTCTATCAATCTTTCTGAAACTTTAACAATTGCAAATTTGACTATGGGAACCTTACTTATCTTCTTGAGTAGCCATTTTTTAACCTTAATAACTTCTTCTACGCTTAGATGCATGATCTCAAATTTAGATCATATGATCTCCTTACATAGGATAATCCATCCATATAATAGAATACTCTTGAAACCTTCACTCATTTGAGATATATCACCATTAAATTTCCTCCTTCAAATATTTTATCATAGATCCAACTATTCTTAGAACTTGTCTGGGAGACCAACTTTGAACATGCATAAATTTTGTTTCACTATATGGCATGACCTAAAATTTTGCACAAATAAACTAGGATCAAAACTAAGTAAACCCATATGATCACCTACTCTTAAAACATCAACATGTACAAGATATAAATTCATCAATATGCTTACTCAGCTCTTTTTGAAATAGAACACACTATCAAAATGCTTAGGAGCCCAACTTTGCACATGCATATCTTTTGTTGCACTCCATAACATGACCTAAAATTTGGCACATAATAACCAAGCACAAAACTAAACAAACCCATATTATCACCTTATCTTTAAACATCCACATGTATGATATATTCCCTTATCAAAATTCTCACTCAACTCTTTCTTTCATTATGTAAATTTGGCTATGGGAAAACATTGTCAAAATGTCTAGGAGCCCAACTTTGCATTAGCATATCTTTTGATGCTCTTAGGTGCATGACCTAATATTTAGCATATAAGAACTAGTAACAATAATTAATAAACCCATATGACCATTTCCTCCTAAATCATCCAAACGTGGTAATGGTGATGTCATCAAACTAGCTACTCATATTTTTTTCCACTAGACCCAAAGTGTCTAGATGAAAACTATGAACAACCAGATGAATTCCACTTATGTTCATAATCACTCAAAAATTAGATAAACTTTTAGGGACATTTTGAAAAACCTCAATACTCCATGCCCATCCTTGAACATCTATAATCATGCCAAAATAGAATACCAACCAAACATACTTAAATCATACTAGGACATGTACATTGCACACATTATCACTATCACATAGACTATCAAAGCACTTCATCCACTCACTAAGACACCTCCATGACATCACCATGATATTATTTAAAATAATCCAACATCTAAGCCAATGATTATTCCAATTTTCATAGGGTTAAAGTTAAGTAAAATAAAATGACTCACCAAAACTTGATCAAACTTTATATAGATCCATGATTGGAAGTCTCTTACTCTCTTCTATGTCTAGGCCTGATATCATGAAAGTAATAGGCCTTATAAGAAGGTTTCAATATGATCATAGAGAATCTCACTTGAAAGTAGTTAAAATTATCTTGAGCTATATCAAGAGCACAATAGAGTATGTTTTATGGTACCCTAGGATAAAATAATTCACTTTATAGACATACACTAATGCAGATTGGGCCACATGCATAGATGATGGGAGGAGTACAAGTGGTGTTGTTTTCTTCATGAGTGAATTTTTGGTGCCTTGGATAAATAAGAAGAAAGACTATGTATCTCTATCAACTATAAAATTTGAGTATATAGTTTTTGTTTCCTATTGTACTCAAGTAATGTGATAAATAAGTAGTTAAAGTTATCTTGAGCTATCTCAAGAGCACAATAGAGTATGTTTTATGATACCCTAGGAGAAAATAATTCACTCTATAGAAATACACTAATGCAGATTGGGCAGCATGCATAGATGATTGGAGGAGTACAAGTGGTGTTGTTTTATTCATGAGTGAATGTTTGGTGCCTTGGATAAATAAGAAGACTATGTATCTCTATCAACTATAAAATTTGAGTATATAGTTGTTGTTTCCTATTGTACACAAGTAATGCAAATGAAACATTCTTTAGAAGACTATAAGTTAAGACAAAATGGACCTTATCCTATCTATTGTGATAATAATAGTGTAGTTAATATCTCCAAGAATCATGTTATGCATTAAAAAATTAAATACATTCCTATTAGATATCATTTCTTGAGTGAAAAAGTTAGTAATCAGAGTGTTAATTTAGATTATGTGCCTAAAAAAGAACAACTTGTAGATATTATGACTAAACCATTAACAAAGTAAACATTTGAATATCTAAGACAAAGCTTGGAAGTCATCTATCTATATATAAATAATTATATGGTCTTTATTTAAGGGGGAGAAACAAGTTCATAAGATTTATCTAGTGGTTGGATATGGTCTGAAGGTACTCAAGAGGATCCTAAGGTTAGGAGACTATGGGGATGTCTCTCTAAATATTCTAAAAGTGTGATCACTCCCATTTGCTTGATATTTTGTGTTTCTTCTTCATATAGTAGGGTATGGTCAATATGGTGTGTTTTCAATGAGTAAGACTATGAAGATATAGAAAGAAATGGTATAAATAGTGTTAGGTGGAGTTTGTATCAATTGTGTATGGTTTTAGAATAGATTAAATGAGATGAGAATGATGTTAGGGGGAGATGTCTAAGCTTTGTGAGCAGTTTGATAGGTCTAAGGATCAAGTTGGCATGTTGAGGAAGAGAACCTTTGTCATTAATGTCAAAGGGGGAGAAAGTTCAAAATGAAAGAGTTTTCCACTTTGGGAGAGAGCATTTTAAAAGTTTTTTTACATAAATAACAAAGGGGGAGATTGTTGAGCATGTTCTTGAGATGCATTGATTGTCATTGGTGTCAAGATGATCTGAGTACATAATACATTAATGACAAATGAATAGGTTCCTAATGGATTTGAGGGTGAATATCATGTGTGTAGGTCTTTAGGATGACATATAATTTTGTTGATGTTATGTTCATGTTTCATAGGTCATATAAGGTGTTATGAGTACTTGGAATGCTTGTGGAAGTGAAAGGAATTCATTAGAGTAGTCATATGAATGTCTAAGTTCTTCTATCCATATTGAAAAATTAGGCTAAGTGAGAAGATTGATAATGTCATCATTCAAATGTGTGTACATTTCAAAAATATTTTGTCACATGGGTTTGACCAGTTTTGTACCAATATATTATGGTTCAATGTTTAGGTCATGAGGTTGTGTATAACAAAAGATATCAAGGTACAAAGTTAGCCTTCCAAGCATATTATAGTGTTTCCCATACTTATCCAAATTTTAAAATATTGAGTGGTATTTATACAAGGATTCTAAGTGTCAAAATATATCTTAATTAGATCAATTTTTTGGATTAAGGATTAATGACATGTGGGTGATCATGCAGATGAAGATCTAACAACATGTGGGTGATTGTGTAGATGGAGATCTAATGGTGAGCACAAGGTCAATAAGTCAAAGGATCTTGAGATTGCACATAGGAATTTCAAGTGGTGAAAACAAATTTGAAGACTGACATTAGTGTCCATAGAAGGAATGTTGGGTTACCAAGTGGCATAAGCACATTAGGCAAATGGAGACTGATAATAGGGTCCATAGAAGGCATGTGGGACTGCCAAGTATCATAATCTCAATAGAATGGATCAAAGATCAATAGATAATGATTGAAGGTAGAGACCAAGAGACTCTTAAGGGTATAGATAGTCTATTTGATAAAATTTCCAAGGGGAATAAGATCAAGACACATGTTTAAAGCATTTTTATTACATAGTGACCATTGGATTTTAAATTAACAAAGGAAAACCAGTCTATATTGTTTGAGCTATAAATTTTTATGTATGATGAATTTGATGGTGGTATAAAAATAAAAGTGATAGATAACTCTAAGGCACATCCAAAAAATTTGTTAGAAGGTTTGAATATATGTAATATTATAGTTATTGAGCTCCAAACTTGACTATAGGTTTGACCATCATCTTCTAATGATCTGAGAAGGATGTTTTAGTTTGTATTTATGAGTTTTAGATGTTTTATGATGAGTTGAATATTGTATATAATTTTATAATCCATGAGGATCATATATGTGAATTTTTGAGGTTTGAAAAATCCATTTTAGTATGAAAAAATGCTTATAAGTTGACTATTTGTTCATTCATGGTGTTCTTATGTACAAGCCTAAACTTTGAGCAGATTTCACACATATATATGAATGTAGTGATGGATGTAATCACTTGAAGTGGTATTAGGAGTCATGTATACTATACTTATGGTTTTGGAATTAGTCTTGTGGTTTTAAATTTATTGATCAAGTAAAGTGGTGAAAAGGTCTCCATGAGACCTATAAGGGATACTAAAGCTTAATTGAAAGGTGTAACTACTTAAAGGTGACCCATGGATGTTATGGTAGAGCTATGAGGGTGGTATTGAGTTATGTATTAGTGTAATTGAATACTTAAGGGTTAAGTCAAGTCTAATGTCAGACCAAAAAGATGATATTTATGAAGGCTCTATAAAGAGTGAAATCAAAGGTGATGGTTTCAAGAGCTCAGAGGTGGAATAGAGAGTTGTGAAGCAAAGGAAGAAAAGAGTGAGTGTGCTAAGTGGATGGATTGAAGAGAATATTAGGTTGAGGATTTTATATATGACATATAAGTCATAATTATAATGTTCTAATAGTGTACTTATAGGATTTAAGATTGAGGATGATTGAAGATTGAGGATGATCGAAGAGGCCTAGAGTGATCTAAAAGGGTGTTTTGGATGCATTAATTATATATTCAATTTTGAGAGAGTGAAGGGTTATAATAGAGGTGTAAGACATTATTTTTATATTATATTGAAAGGAAATCATATTTTTTGATATCTTGATTTCACAAGTGTTATGTGGGTGTTCAACATCTAAAACAAGCTAGTGTTTGCTCATACTTAGGGGTAGGTGTTCCTTGTGAAGTGGGTTATTCAATAAAAGGTCTCATGTTTGTAATCAACTTATAAGACAACTAGTGCATGTGTTTATAGTCTTGAGAGTGGTTTTTATTCCCCATGAGGGTTTTCCACATAATTCATGTATTGTGTGCTTAATCTTGCATCATCTTTTTTTTCACTATTATGAATGACTTGTATGCTTTATAAATGCTTATGATGATTGATTAAGGGTTTGAAAGGATTGGAATTGAAGTTTGGATTATCTTTCATCATTTATTATCTCTCCTCTCTCAATGATTATACCTCTAATGATTTTTAACCCTTTCCAAGCCTAAACTCAACCCTAACACACCTTTCATGAGAATTATTTCCTAAGTCTATAAATACAAGGCTCCAACCCTTTATTTATAAGCTCTGATAAGAAAAATTTATAATGCTAAGATAGAGAGAGACAAGATTTCCAATAGTGTTACAATGTCAAAATCTTAAGCCAAGGAACATCAAAGCCATGGCGCCAAGGAGAGAAAGAGCTAACAAGCTTCATTTTCTGAATACTTCTTGATGCATAAGCTAAGTAAGCCACTCAACAAAGCCATTTGGAGATTCCAATGAAGATAAAAGAGTTATTTTATTTTATGTTTTTGTTATGATTCCATTTAGTTTTTTTTTACTAAGCTCTCCCTAGTATCTAGTCCAGGAGTGTAAGTGTTAGTGTGTTTATTTAAGTTTCATTTTCTTGAACTAAGATTATATTAACCTCCCTTCTTGAATTAATATGATCACAGATGGCAAATCTAGTGGGACACCAATAATCCCATACAAGAAAGGATATTTATAGGAAGATATTAGTTTGTCTAATGAATTATTAAGACTTTTCAAAATTTGAGTTTTAACTTCATTTTTCACATAATGTCAATTCTCCAAAATTTGAGATTGATTCTCCAAGACTAATGTCAATCCTACCATAACCAATGTTGAACCCTGTGTGAAGAATAGAGCATGATAGGAACATGATTCATGAGGCTTTTTCTCGAGTTTTCTAATTTTAATTTTGTGTTTGAAGATCTAAATATTATTTGACTAACCATTTTCTTATAGGATCTAGTGAAAACTATTGGTTTTAAGCTCATCTGGATAATAATATTTTTGTAAAAACCATAGTGTTTTTCCATTTTTTTATAGGAACTGACATATATCTCTATTTATTGACATTGATCCCTCTGTAGATATATATATGCTAATTTCTATAAAATGGCATTGGTCCCTACATGGATTGATGTCAATCTCTAAGACAAAAAATAAGAAATCTGAGAATTCATTTTAAAATTTTATTTTCTCATTCACTTTTGGCATTCTAAGTAGATAAACCCTCCAATAAATTATAGGTCCTCAAGGTGGAAAAATCCAAATTTGAACATGCTTAAATATTTTACAATTTGTCTTTGGTGTTTAAAATGAAGTTAGTTCTTTTCAATGCCTTAGTTATTTGTGAAGTTATTTTCATGTTTTTCAACTAATGCCTAAGGGCTCCAATTTTACAACACCCTTAATTTTTGTGAACTAAAATAAACTTTCACACTTAGTTATATACTCCTAAAAAGTATTTTTTTTATGTTTGTTCTTTTAAAGTAGTTTATTTTAACAAAATTATTAATATGTGTATTCTCTCCCCTTAACCCCTTTAGGGAACTTAGGTGATCAAAAGTGCTCATTCTTTTCCTTGTTCTCTTTAGTCCAAAATCATGAAAATAACATCATTAATTACCTCCCAAAATATGTATGATTTGGGTGTTCCCAATGTGACCTTGAATTTTTTGTTATGAAATAATATCTAGTAACATTATTTTTTATTTGATAGGCTAAAACCTTGGTTCTAAAGGGACCTAGAAATACCAAATAAAAGTACAACATAATTATTAAGCCACTATTAGGGTTGAGATACTAAATGATAAATGTCTATAAGATCAAACCAATAATAAAGGATTGTAAACCAAAACTAAGGAGGAACTTAAAAATAGGGCTCAAAGGGTGATCTCCCTTCATTATATCTTCATGGAGGGAATTGCACATTAGGAGATCCACTTGAGAGAGGGATTTTATACCATTAGGGACATTCTCATAACTATTATATAGTGAATAAATAGTTAGAGGGATTATATTTCCTCTAAGGATTTTAGTCTGATAGAGCTCAATGAGGAGTCAAAAACAAGTCATATTTAACCTTGGCACAAGGGGGCCGAGGTCCCCAATCATAAAAATGAAATGGTAAAGGACCCCCATGAGGATCTGGGTTATAAAATAAAATTCAAACCAAAATACCAAAACATAGAAGAATAAGGTACACCCAAGCTAAACAAAGGCCCATATTAGAAGCCACCACTTTGGGATATCTCATGCATCTATGTGTATTTATAATAGCCTTATTTTGATTTCTTATAACATGAGTCTAACAAGGTAGTTATGATTTCAATTAAATTCCAAAAAGTGGTTTAAAGAAAAAATTTAATTCTTGGGGGCAAAACCCATCAAATTAGTCCAACATCCAAGTGACTGATCATTAGTGAAACCAACAATCCAACCATATCAAACAACAAACGTCAAAGCCATTGTGACCACATCAACCTTCCATAAGGACATCCTACGTGGGGGTGGAATTTATTTAAAACCTACTAACCATATTCCATTGAGTCAGTTGTGATATAACACATTTCCAAGGAAGTTGAGAATTTTGAAATTTGAATTCTTGATATTAATGCATGTCAAAGAAATCAACACTCTCTAATAACCATAATTATAGGCACTAATGAGGCTAACGGTCCATAAATGACAAATAAGTAAAGATGAAATCCACACATACATGTTTTCCATCCACTAAGTCTTCCAAACTAAAAGAGGCAAGTTAGATCCTAGGACCATCCTAAGAAGGGAGAACTAGTTGAAGATTTCAAAAAACCAAGCTAAGTAGAGGGAAACATGCCATCCTTCTAGACTAGACTTAAAATCCATCAAATCTAGGGGGAATAGAATAAATAATGCAAGTGGATAGATAAAAAAGTAATGAATAATATCTAGGTTAAACACTCGATGACACTTAACATGTACCACACTAAAGATTAGATGGAGATATTCTTGGGGAAGATCCAAAACCTTCCTCCCACTAGCAAGAATAAGGATTGTCTTAATTAGAGAGAGTGAGGTCAAAACCACATGTTCATCATATTTTGATACTACATGACTAACTTATAGATAGTTGTCAAATACCACAAGGTACTAAATCTATTTCTATTCTTTATCCCATTTTGTCATAGCACCAAAATAGATTATATAACTATAACTTAAAAATATAGTGCACATCTTATAGAGACATTTGGGAGTCCAGGTAGTGTCTTTAGCCTAAGAAGATAAAGATGCATCTCTCTAAATATTATATTGATTCCATTCATTCTCCCTATTTTGAAAAATGATGTATCGATCCCAAAGTATTGAGAGAGGAGAGACTAACACCAAAATACTATCTGGGTGGATATAAATTCTTAGGAGATCCTTTCCAAATTGGGGCAAAGAGGTAGACCATTCAAAGTCCTTTTTCCCCAAAATAGATAAAAGGTCATGATCTAGAATAATAATCATTGGGTCCTAAATAAACTTTTCCATTTAATGTTGGGATAGTCAAGAGTCTACCCGTGAGCAAAGGATCTTGACCAAAATGGCCATTAGTAGCTTTAGTCCCATAAAGTAGTATGCTCCATTGCCATGGAGACCATATTCCTTTGGTAGCTCCACAAGTCTTCCTAAATTTGAATAAAATACAAAATAGACCATGTCCTCCCTTAAAAGTGAAAGGTCAATAGGGTTTTGAGCTATTATTGTCATTATTTTACTAGTGTCATTTACACATATGGCCTCAATACCTAATTCTAACATAGTCTCTCTTGGATAAGGCTTACTCAATGAGGAAGGCAAAGGCATCTCCATCCCTAGAACATTCACCACTGATAGCTTACACTAAGGGGATACCTCTACCTACAACCTATTGTTCTCAAGAATAACCAAATCAACATTCTTCTTGAGCTCCATCAATAGTTTAGGGTACTCTCTAAGCTCCACCTCTAACCCTCTATGAATCTTAATCTTTTCTTGTAGATCCTCCATAGCTTCCTCTAGTAATACCTCAATTACCTCCTCATCCTTCATCTACTCATATGATAGATCCTCATCTCCCAATATCTCCTCCTCTCATAAGACCTCTTCCTCTAGCAAGTCTACCTATTCTAGCAAATCCTCTAGTGAGACCTCCAGCAAGTCCACCTTATTTTCCAAATCCTTCAGTAGATCCTCCATTCCTCCATATCTACTAACATTATTATTTTATGTGAGTTTTATATTTATCAAGAGGTAAACATAATATGGGTGACTTATTTTTTTAATTATATTTAGGCAGTCTTAATATTGTTACAATAATATTAAAAACATAGCTTATTTGTATATTCATTGGGATACAATGAGAGTTTGATGGAGGTATAATCTCCATAATTATAGGAATGGTATTCCTATAAGGTTATATTATACTAGATGAATAAAATATAGCATAAATATTATGGTCTATTTAAAATATTCTTGATATGTATATTCAGCTTCATTATTTTGTGTTAGATTTGTGCAGAATCTAATTTTATCAATATCTACTATCAGAGTAAATAGTATGATAAATATAAATGGGTTAGTTGCTTGGTAGTTTGTCCTTGTAAATGAGAGATTAATTTATTGTGATAAATTTTAGTGAAAATCTATTAGCATGAAATGTGTTTTGTTGTAAAAGCAATCACCCTCCTATGATATATACATTTATGGGGCCACTTAAGTAAGACTAGTTTATGCAAACCCATACATCATATTCAGGTTTATAATACATGTTGTACATAAGATTTCATAGGTGTTAAATCTTGGAATTTATATCTATGTATATTTAAATATAGATAAGAGAAAAATAAAATCAAGTGTATTTTATCTTTATACACAAGTCCTAGGATCTTCTTCGGCATGGTCTGATAAATATTTGTTGAGGTGATCACTGATTAATTTATTGTCCATGTAGATCACAACATATGTGAATATGTATGCACATTTTATCCTGGATCAACATAAAATCGATTCCCACCATCCAAGACTACCATGCAAACCATCAACCTAAGAATCATCTATTAATTACACATGAAGATCTCCAAATAAACTAGTCAACTCTACCCATGCAAAACTATGCATATTTATACCAAAGTTTAAGGCCTATTAAAATTACATTGAAATATATGTACTTATTTTTTAATACAACTGTACATTTTTACATTGTGTAAAATGGCAAAAATCAATCACATTCCATTTTTCACTATCCACCTATATATTGATAGACTTCTATTCAAGTATTTAGCTTTGTTAAGCACCTTTTGATTTGTGTAGACTGAGTTCACCATTTATTTCTACCAATATGGTCATAAAATCCTTGGCTTACCCAAAATGTCTATATTAGTCAATGTCATTCCAACTTCATTCACTTACTTACAACTTCTACTGAATTTTTCAAAAAATATATTAATGAAGAGATCTCCATTTGTGGCATGACAATAGTGCATATGGAATTAACTAATTATTCAACTTTATTTCCTTCATATTACAAATTCATGCAAATGATCAAGCATTCCAATAAGTTTTTCATGCATCCAATTGTATTTTCAAAAATTTTAGTTTTGTTTAGATTAAGAAGTATCATATCTATAGGGTGGAAATATTTTAATAAAATCTCTTATAGTTTAATAAATAGTAAAGTCTATTTAAGTCTGAGTCGCATTTTTTACATGTCAAATTTTTTTAAGTTAGTTTAATGTATTTGTTTTCTTTATGGAGTATTTATTTTATTCAAATTTTAGTTAGGTCCATAGTTAAAAAATTCATTTATATAAAAGTGTCAATATTTGAGTTGTAAAGAGTCTTATTTCTTATGTCAAAGTCTATAGTCAAAATTACAAACATGAGGAAAAACTAAAAATAATTTTTTCATCAATAAAGTAATAAGTCATGTTGTTAAGAGTCCAATTTTATAGGTCATTTTAGGGTCATTATCAAAATTTTAAAATGGATGCATTTTCACTTGTACACGACGTCTAGATTATGGGATGAATTTCTCCTCAAAAACATTTTGCAGCTAAGCTTCAAAAATTCAATAGCTGCGTAAGCAATAACCTAATGGAGGATGGAGGAAAAATAGGTTGGAGGTCTTTAAAAAAACTCTCATCATTCACCAATAATGGGGTTGAACTAATGATGTGTTGAGTTTTATTTCAATTGTGTGTAGTGTGTTTGCTTTCTTGATTTGTGGTAGCTAAATAATAACAAAAGTGTAATTAATGTTTGAGTAAAAACTATTTCATTTTTTAATCCCTATAAGTTAGAAAATTATTGGAATTAAATATGTAATTTCATACATGACATGGTTTAAGTAAACAAACAAAAGCAAATGGTTGGTGGTTAGCCATGTGATAAACCATCATTGGTTATCAGTAAGCCATGGGAAAAACCATCATTGATTTTTGGTTAGCCATGATAAAACCATTTTTTAGGTTTGTCATCTTTGGAAAAATCAAATAGCCATAAATTTAGATTTAGTATAAGATAATATTTTCCCCATGTTCAAACTAAGGGGGTACAACTAGGAATAATAATGTTAAGGGGATGAATGTTATGGATCAGTATCTAGTAACATTATTATTGTATGTGAGTTTGATATTTATCGAGAGGTAAAAATAATGTGGGTGAGTTAGTTTGTTAATTATATTTATATAGTTATAATATTGTTACAACAATGTTACAAACATAGTTTATTTATATATTCATAGGGATATAATGAGAGTTTGATGGAGAGATAATCTCCATAATTATAAGAATGATATTCCTATTAAGTTGTATTGTCCCAAATGAATAAAATATAGTATAAATATTATGGTGTGTTTAAAATATTTTTGATATGTCTATTTGGATTCATTATTTTGTATTTCAAATTTATGTAGACTCTAATTTTTCCAATAGTTTTTTCACTTATCTTTATTTTTCATGCATTTTGGCTTGTGAGCAAGAGTTCATCACCTCTTCAAGGGTTTTTTAGGGAAGCACTGACCTAAGAATTAATCTCCCATCATTATTTCAGCATCACGCTATGGTGGGGTATATAAATTTATATGGTGAATTGATGGGATGGTAGTTTTAGTGATTAAACTACCTATGTTAGCGATTACTGCCCTTATAATGTATGATCAACTCAAAAATTGCATTACACTGAGTAAGTAATAGATGTATTGGTTATGAAAAGGGCAAGACCTTTGCACAAAATTTTGGTTGATGGAGATCCAATTTACATGAGTATATCTTGTGTTATCCACACTTGGGATTATCTATAAATGTGCTAAAATTGATAGTTTAAAAAAACCTCACTTATCATGGATATACTGTTGATGCAGGGTGAGTAGTTCTAAGTTCCATGTCATAGTAAAACTCTTGAGAAAATATGGGGCCTAAAAACCCTAATTTTCATTTTCTTTTATTTTTGGATTAACAATTAAAATCCTCTCAAGAGTGAGTATATTGATAGAATTCAACAATATCATGCAACCTTGTTATTTTTAGGATTTAGGACGTTACACTTACATGTTTTTGTCATTTTATCCTTTCTCACATGGTTCTTGAGTCTAAACTATTGATTTTTAATACCAAGTTAAAATGAGTCTTTTTTATACATCACTCCTTTATTTTAGGAGGCTTTATGTCACCCATTTGACACCATACCTTTGCCTCAATCTATTTTTTACAAATCTTATTTGTGTGTGTCATTTGATTGAAAAAGGTGTTGTTATGTTGTCCAATTCATTCCAAATTGTATGGCTTTGAGTATTGAAACAAACCATTGATCATATATTTAGAGTGAAATAATGTCATTACACTACTCAAATCATTTCAAGGAATTGTTTGCCTCGTGTCCAAATTTCATTTTTTTAAAACCAAACCTTGTGTACCTTTTGGATCTCTACCTAGTGCCTTTATACCAATCATTCTTATCTATCTTGTTATTTATTTAGAAGATCCTAATTTTCCTAAGTTAAGTTTTTAATTAACCTTGCCAAGTTTAAATCCAAACATGGATTGATTTCAACCTATGCCTTATGTAATTTTGGCCTTGAAATCGATATTTCTCTTTTATATTGTGTAACTTAGGTTAAATTTTTACCCAATTTGAAGACTATTGTTTATGCATTTATTTGGTAGAAATATCCTATATTCCATATGACTTTTATTTTATGCCTTATACCAACTAACCAGGTTCATGTTTAAATATGTATGCCTTGTTTATACCAAAGTGTTTCAGATTTTTTATATTAAAATCCCATACCTTATTTTGTTTAAAAGTCTAGATTTTGTGCCTTTTTGAAAAGACCTAGCATATGTCAGTTTTAAACCTAGATTTTGTGCCTTTTCTAAAATACCTAGCATCTTTTGTTTTCTTATATTAGACTTATTTGGAACACTTTGAACCTAGATTTTGGAATTCTAATTTTATTTCATCTACTTGACCTTTTGTGTGAGACATTTTGGATTAGACATCTAACATTAGACTATTTTGTACCAGGTTTTAGTATAAAATATTTGGAGATACACCTCCACCTTTTGACCAAGCTAGACCAAGTTTGAACCATTTATACTTTGGACATTGTTTTTAAGAGTTTGTATAACTCTAATCATTTTTTAAAAACATTCCATAAATGATTTGAATATGTCTCACTATCCTTGTAGTGGAGACCTATACAATCCTAGATATGATAATGTGGATGTGTAAGTTAACTTTGGTCAAGACCCTTATGAAGATTATTTAGTTTATGAGATATATCTTTTTCTACCTTAAAACACTCAATCAAGGGAAAAAATCCAAGATCTCTTAGCCCACTATTTTGTCAACAAGCCTCCATACTTGAATACAGGATCAAGATCAAATAGTGTAATACCTAGCTAGCATACCTTCGATTGTAGAATACGTTCAACAAAAACCATACTACATTATGATTCCATCGACATATAATCCATATTTTTTTTATCATCACTTTCTTGAAAACAAGGATGAATTTTTAGTTAGAGCTATAGAGGTAGGGGCTAAGTTTCTAGTAGACTTCCCCCATGAAAATTTTCATAGTCTAGTAAGAGTGGCTTATAACATACCTTATAATCAAACCAATGAATAGTCCTCTACTATCAATCCTCAAGATCTAATATTAATGACATATCAAGACCCACATATTGTAATCATAGGAAAATGTCTCATAGATGACCACTTTATATAGTTATAGACAACATACTAGACTTATTTAAATTTAGTGCCTAATTTTAATAACATGGCCATGTCAAATGCTCCTCTCATTGATTTAGCTCCTTAAAAAATAGTCTTAATCAAATTTATAGGTCAAGATAATTTGGTTATAGACCCATTAGTACAAATAACATCAATTAGAGACATGTTTAATGCCCCAACTATCAAAGACGTGTCTACTACTTCTACATAGACAAATGTGCGAAACATAATGGATAACACATAAGTGTCATCTAATCTAGGTGAAAGTGGTATAGCTTCAGAAACAACTAGCCCACAATAAGTGCCTTTAGTTAACACCATGAGTGGTTCACAACATCAAGGGGAAGGAACTTCTACCTCCCAACTATAACAAACTACCTCTAATCCTAAACTAGCTACTTCTTCAAGCATAAAATCATAAGGATTAATTAGTCAAGCTCAAACTAATGTCATGCCTAAATAAAATGTACCTCAACAAAATTTGATGAATGTTATTCCAACACAACATGCGATGACTAATAGTCCATAATAATAGGCATATTATAATATACCAACATAATAGAGATTAAACATTCTACCACCTCAATAGGGGCCAACCAATGTTACACCTCATTGGATAGTAAAAAATATACCTCTTCAAATGTAAAACAACATACCCTTATAATCACAAATGATTTATAATAAAACAATTATGTCCATTAGTTAATGACATGTGCCAAATTCTTAACAAGCATCAAACTCATAAGTGTTCACATAACCAAGATGTAATATTGTTCCCCAAGTACCAATTAGGAAAAAAATTCCTTTTGTTCCAAATGTGCCATAGATTTAAAGATAGGAGCCTATTTCAGAACAAGTTCCCCTCACTGAGCCAAGTGTGACTAGTCAAAAATAAGTCCTTATTCAACTATAGTATACATAGTACTTCACTTAGAGACATATCATTCCATTCCAGCCATAATTCCCCCAAAACCAAGCTTATGTACTAAATTAGAACTAGAATATTACACCATAATGCATTAAATTGTAACAATCACATCCTAATTCATGAATATATTTCCTAGTCAATTCCCTAATCAACCAAACATTACATAATAAACCATATCTCCATTATAACTCAGTCAAAGTAATCCACCTATGATTACCTAGCCTCCACATTAGGCCAATATTCCATCTAGTTTCTTAGAACTATAGAAAATGAAGGATGTAATTATCACCATCCAAGATGGGAAATAGGTGAAGATGTTTAAGTTAGATTATGTGTGTTACTACCAATTCAACATGGAGTATCTATAGATACCATTTCCTCCAAGGTATGAACCACTGAAGTTTGGCAAATACAAGGGTAAAGGAGACCTAAAGGCCCATTTAACAAAAAATTTTGTTGCTTATCAACTAGTGGCTTACAATGACATATACCTCTTACTTTTTTTCCTTGGAATCTAGAAAGACAATCCTTGGAATGGTTCCTAAAATTGTTGAAAAACTTAGTATATTATTTTGATGACCTTTCATACAAGTTTTTGAAACATTTATCCTATAATCTTGAACCTGATATTTTATTGGTAGATTTGACACAAGCCAAATATAAAGCTGGTAAAATATTCACAAGTTATCTATAGTGATTGAAGCACTTGCTAGTCAATTCACCCATTAGTTTACTAGATAAATAGTTAGTCATTGTGTTTGTCAAAATTTTACATAATGAAATATTTTATGAGCTGGAGCTATAATGTGCACACACTTTTACAAAAAACATTGACAAAGGTTTACTAATTGAAAAGGACCTTATTAACAAATGGATCATCAAGATTAACTCATCTAATCATAATTATAATCAAAACCAAGGAAATGGCCAAAACCAACATCACAACCAAGTCCAAACATAAATGTCATCACTAGCCCAAGCTAGTAAATATGAAAAATCTAAGTAGTATAACCTCAATAATAATATTGTTGGAAATGGAGTGTCTGAGTCATAACCTATCCAAATGTTTCAAAAACCATCTACTCAATACATGATACAAATGCAAATTTATCCTCATCAATAACTAATTCAACAAGCATAGCCTTCACATTGGCCTAAACCAACTTAACAAACATAGAAACATTTGCCTTTGCAAATCCCTCCTCTAAGGAAAAATGTGCCTACTCATTGAGTTTTTGATGAACTTGGAGAGCCTATTAAAGTCATGGTTTACAAACTATCCACCACTGATCTAATTATTTAGACCATTTTGAAAAACTATCTTAAAGGAATTCCATATCTATATTAGTATAGACAAAATGACTTATATGAATACGATCGAGCTAATGGACATGATCTATGCCATTGTGTGAAAATCAAGCATCTCATTTAAAATATGTTGTAAAATGGGGAGTAAACATTAGATAAAAGAGCATCTACATCCAATCAAAACCTATGAATCTATCAAAACCCTTTTCCAACATAATAATAACCAACATCAATAGAGGCCCAAATAATAGTAGCAATAGTATCAACAGCCAAGATAACAACAACAATACTAATAGAAACAATAACATCAACTGAATAAATAGAACTAAGGCCATAACAATACCAACAACTAATAAACTTACCATACATTTTCACATGACTACAACAAAGCTGTAGGTCATATTGTAAGAGGTCATGTTTCCACCATCACCATGAATCCATGACCAAATATTAACCAAAAATGACCATTACTAATGAATTCCAATCAACCAATCTATGTCAGTGATCCTTCTTTGACATAAGATCACATATAGATATACCAATAAGGAGGAATTATTACTTTTGGACCTTATATCGATAACTCATGATTGACTCATGACCACATACAATTACATGAGAAATTGAGACTTATCTAGTCCCCTTCTACTATCATTTTCTAGTAATAATGGTCCTATATATAATCTTGATTATGTAATCATAACTTAGTGGTCAAATATTACCATCTTAGGCCCACAACCATCTGCCACTAAACCCATCCAACCCACTATTTTGACATGGAACAAGCCATATGCCATTGTAAAAGAAAAGATGTTAAATATTATGTAACAAATTTAGAAGATACTTGCACAAATATCCATTTTGGATTTTTTGTGAACGTCTACTATCCACAAGAACATCTTAATAGAGTTCCCTATCCAATACCTAGTACCAAATGACATATCTTGAGATAAATTCCAAGCTTTAGTTGGAAATCTAGCCCTAGGCCAATAATTAACCTTTGACTAAAGTGATATGTCATCCTTTGGCCCTCTCTATAAAAATATGTTGTACATTGACGTTATAATATGACACAAATTGAATCATTTTCTCATAGACAATGAATCAAGCCTGAATATTGTGTCTTTAAAGCTCATCAATATTCTTGGATACACAACAACCAATCTATAGACATAAAATATCATAATTAAGGCCTATGATAATGAAGAGTGGGAATCACAAGGCACTATCAACTTGCTAGTTATCATTAGGCCTTTGACCCATGATACATTATACCATGTGTTAGACCTAGCTTTTTCATATAATTTGCTTTAGGGTAGACCTTGGATACATGAGATTTGTGTAATACCTTCAATATTGTACTAGTTTCTTGAGTTCTCTCATTATGATATAGAGGTCACCATTCATGGAGATTTACAACCCTATAAACATTACAAACATTTAGAGGTTGAGTATGAAATTTATAAAAACCATTTTGGCTTGAATTTGATTCCCAAAAAGGACAAGGGGAAATAAATTCTTGTCAATTTATGAGAGGCCAATTGTGTTGACCCAAATACCCTTGATTCATCTTCCCACATGCCACCTATTAAAATGTCTGATCATTTTACCATCATAGACAAAGGCCTAGGAGAATATTTGACCCATGATAAATTCCATATTGCCAAGATTCCACTGAACCCTACTTCTTATGGAAGACCTAAATCCAAGGCACCTTACATGGAATGGTAGTGAAAGGGAAAAGGAAAAGTACATAGTCTAACTCTTATCATTTTCATATCAGCCACTAGCTAAAAATAGGATCCACTTACAGATGATTAATCCTAGTTATACAATGATAGACTAGCTAACTATTATAAAAATTCCAAATATCTCATTCCATATAGGATCATATAGAATCATGTCTATCAAGGATGAGGTATTGGGCCAAATCAGTAAGGAACACTTGAGCTAATATCCATGACTTGATATAAAGGAACCTATGTTCTCATATTTAAACCACCTAGGGGTGACCCCACATATTATATTCATGTTTCAATGCCTATGAATACTAATGACAATGGCGATAGTGAAGTAGATTTTGATCACAACCCTTATGAATACTTGGCCAATACCAATCTATTTGAAACTCATGTCATGTGTATGATTAGGCCAGTTATTCACCAAAATCTAGTTATTCTATATCACCCTTAACTTATAGCCTAGGACCAATAAGAATCCATAGTGCATGTAGATGAGTTTCAGAATGATGAGGCCTTTTGATATTTTCTAGGCCTAAGAGATAATGTTCTATTGGTAGACCACAAATAAGGGTTATTAATAAAACTAGATCATATAGCCTATATTGGAGAATGGGTGAACACCCTTAGCCATAAATAATTAAATACAACATTGATGTTTAAAAGTGAAAACCTCTTTGAGGCACTTTTGGGCTAGGGTAAAAGTAAATAGAAAGGCCATTCTAGTAGTGAATGCCTATTTCAAGCACCATTAGATAGGGTTGTTCAACCTTCTTGAAACACAACTAGGAGACTTCCAATGATGAACTTGCTTATGGGTCTAAGTTTAGTTCTAAAGAATAACATGGTTTTGACCAAATCATTCAAGAGTTTATGAATTTTATTGTGAGATGGCCATATTTACCATTGAGATATTTTAATTTATCTTGCCTAAGATAACTTGAAGATCTATTCCAAATAGAGGACTTTTACATTATAAGACAATTCAAAACTTTGCCAACTATTATAGAAGATGGTTTGACTCTCCTTTTGGAAGATACTATAGAAGTCAACATCAGGACTCCATGTAACCTAAAATGTATCAAATTAGGTGCATCCCTCGCTGAGGAGGAATGTGACATCTTTATAACCCTTGTGAGGGAATTTCTTGATATATTTGTTTGGTCTTATTTTGACATGCTAGGTCTGGACCTCATTTTGGTTATACACCACCTTATTGTACATCCTGATGCCAAACCTGTAAAGTATAAACTGTGAAAGATGTATCCTTGCATTGATGTATTAGTAAATAAAGAGTTTTAAAAACTCTTACAATTGAGTTTTATTTTATTGATCAACTATTTAAACTGGATCTCAAATGTTGTGCCTATTAGTAAAAATCTATAAGGAATCAAAATCTTTACTAATTTCATGGATATAAATAATGCCTACCCTAAAGATTAATTTTGTGTACAAAATATTGACATGATATTTGAATTTACATCAGGTATGAAATTATTTCATTTATGAATGGATTTTTAGGCTACAACCAAATTTATATTACACTAAAAGATCAACATTAAATAAAATTCACCACTCTATGGGGAATAATTTGTTATTACATTATTACATTTGGTCTCAAAAATTTTGGGGACACTACCAAAGAGTCATTACTATCATATTTCATGATATGATGCATGACATTATTTAAGAATACATCGATGACATATTGGGAAATTTAAAAACCAAGGCCAATCATCTAACAACACTATGAAGAATATTTGAGAGACTACACGAATACAAAGTTAGACCCAATCCTAATAAGTGTGTTTTTGGAGTTACTTCAAGAAAATTCATTGGATTCATAATGTCTTTTCAAGCTATTGAATTCAATCTATCCAAATTATAATCCGTTATTGATATTCTAGCACCATCTAATTTAAAGTAGCTCTATAGTTTTTAGCATAAGATCTAGTCTATTAGATGCTTCATCTCTCAGTTGGCCAAAAAATTCCATCCATTTATAGACTTATTGAAGAAAGGGTTCACATTTCATTGGGATGAATAATTACAAAAAGCCTTCTAGCGCCTAAAATAATTTATTTCTAATACTAAGAAAGCCATTCTTAACATACCTATCAGCCACTGAAAAAGCCCTTGGGGCACTTCTAGCTCATCATGATGATAATGGAAAATAAAATTTTGTGTACCACCTAAGATGTACATTGGTTGTGTATGAGCATAATTATATGGCTATTAAAAAAGCCTATTTAAATATAGTTTTTGTATGTCAAAAACTATGATATTACATGTCAAACAATAAGACCATAATTATTTCAAAAGTAGATCCACTCAAGTATCTACTATCCAGAATAGATTTACAAGTCTACATGGGCAAATGGATCATGCTTCTAAGTGAGTTAGATATAGAATACATCAACTATAAGTCCATCAAGGGACAAGTACTTTCAAATTAGCTTGCTAAAGCTCCCCTTATAGATACATAAGCTCTAACTTTTTAGTTCTCAGATGAGTCCATTATGACCATCATTAAAACACCTCTTGAGGAACAGTACTACAAGCTATATGTTAATGGATCATTAATATCACATGGATTAGTGGTAGGCCTATTGTTTATTACATCATAATGTAATTTTATCCCTAAACCATTTTGCATTAGCTTTCTTTGTACTAAAAACATGGCCAAATACAAATAACTCTTTGGAGGACTTCACAAAGATGTATAATAAAATATTCAAAATCTTAAGGTTTATGTTGATTTGTAGTTAATAATCAATTAGGTTATAGACCAATTTTAAACCAAGGATGATAAGTTGGTACCATATAATACCATGATTCACACTCTTAAATAGTAGATTATTGACATACATTTTAAACATTTACCCAGGGCCAATAACAAAATAATGGATGCCATGGCCACCATTAGTTCTTTGATTTGTCATCCAGACAAGGCAAAAGAATATCAATTCCTCATTGAAAATATTCTAGCACCAATTAATGAACCTTTA
This sequence comes from Torreya grandis, assembly GCA_037957365.1. Classification (NCBI taxonomy): domain Eukaryota; kingdom Viridiplantae; phylum Streptophyta; class Pinopsida; order Cupressales; family Taxaceae; genus Torreya; species Torreya grandis. Next base: position 1,338,051 of record JARHVA010003140.1, on the reverse strand, counting down.
ACCATCAAAATTATATGTGAAATGGTTGTTCCTAGTTCTATATGGTATTTATACCTTTATACCTACCTTCATGACCATATTATGCCACCATACCTATCCCACAAGTAATATAAAGCCTTTACCCACCATGTTGCATGTTATACCTTATTTGGACCAAAAATTCACCATCATAGCTTTGATGGAACTCTAATTTTTTATTTAAATTTTGTAGAATCAACATTAGTGTTATGGGAAGCTCATGAAGGAGTGTGGATTGCACATGAGAGGGTTCATCCTATCCAAAAAGATCCTACATACTAGGTATTATTGGGTAACTATGGATGCAGATGCAACTACCTATGCCAAAATATGCAAAAAATGTTAATGGCATGCTAATCTAATTCATGCCCTAAACAAAAATCTTATCCAATGCTTACACCATGACCATTTTTTATATGGTGCCTCAATCTTATTGGGAATATAAACCTCACCTCAATTGATGTCCTTAAACATATCCTCATTGCTACCAAATATTTAACTAAGTGGTTTGAAGTTATACCCCTCACTTATATGATTGAAAAGCAAATTTCCAAATTAATATTCAACCATCTCATTTTTCATTATAATATTCCATATAAATTAAAATATCTAATAATGGAGGGTTTTTTAAGAACAAGGATGTCAAATAACTATTTGTTGAGTACAAAATTACTCAACATTTTTCTATGGCATATTACCCACAAGGTAACGGCCAAGCAGAGGCATCCAACAAAACCATTTTCAACATCCTTAAAAACATTTTCAATGATTTTGAACACAATTATAACCTCAAAATTTCTGATTCCCTTTGGACATATCATACTAATTACCATGCCTCAACATGATCCATTCCATATTCCTTAGTTTATGGCACTAAGGACATTATTCCCTTTGAGGTTGAGTTACCTTTTTTGTGTATATCTTTAAAACATGTCCCAGATGATAAATCTTACTAAGTAGCTTACCTATAAGAGCCAATTTTACCTAATGATAAATGCATGACCGTAATCACCAATCATCAAGCATACCAAAATTGAATCTATGGCCAGTATATTTGATGATTTAAACATAGATAATTTGAGCTTGGTGATCTTTTACTCAAATAAAAATAATAGAATACCACAACAAAGAAGAAGCACAAGGTTATGTTCAAACCTAACTGGATACACCCATACATCATTTTTGTAAGTTATGGATCTAGAACATATAGTCTCACTACACTATATGGGGATGAACTTGATGAGATGATAAACATTATACACCTCAAGCATTACTCTGCTTGGAAGACCTAAAGTATTTTATGTGAGTCACATTTCCATTATAACATAATATCAACATTATTATTTATACCATACAATTATATCATGTACCATTCTACCATACCTTTCTTATCAACCAAGTTATTTTTTTACCTCCCTACACAACCTTTTTGATGTTGGTTCCATTCCATTGGTTCTAAGGGAACATATAGTGAGGGAATTAAAATCAAGTTTTATTAGTTGATTCAATATTCCAGCTAGAGGCTATATTTTGAAATAGTTTGATAGTAGTTTGGTAGTTACACCCTTCATTCCTTATTTTTCTTGATTCACATACTACTAATTACAGCCATCTTTGGGAAAATTAGAGTACCACCACCATGCTACTAATTATAACTACATCTAGGAAAATTAGTATCATTGACCTATGTCATTGTTTCCTAATTATAACCACCTATGGGCAAATTATGAAAAATACTTTTATCCTAACTTGAAGTAACACCTTGTCATTCTTATGTCATACTATGCCATTTTCCAACATTTCCTACTTTATAACTTTTATGCTACCTATTCAGATTCCTCTATTGTAAGGTATAACTATAGTGACTTTAGGTCTTATCTTGGGACTATGTAGGTATCACTTGATTCATGTTTAGGTCAGCTTAGTCACCCTTTTTACATGCTCTTACCATTTTATGAGCAATTTTAAGTTTGACTAATCTCATCATTTTATGAGTTGGACTATTTAGTATCTCATCATTCTCAAATCGAGTTGATATGCTTTAAAATTTACAAAAACATTTGTAAAAAGATATATAAAATCCTAAACATCAACCACTTATTTTCCTTAGTATTTTAGAAACCTTTGATAATTTATAAGAAACCACTTGTCATTTAGTTTCCCCATCCTTACTAGCCTAATGTCCTACACACTCACCATTTTATGATATTTCCTCTATCACATATTTCCACTTGTCATGGTTATCTATCATGATGCCTATTGTCATGTGCTACAACAAAAAATAGATAGAGAAGTATTAAAATCAATGCGACCATGATATATCTCCTTGGAACCTAAAAAATTCTAGATCTACCAAATCATTCAAACATATAGTGTAATTCAATCATGAAATAATTTTAATCCTTACTAGTTAGGACATGCATCTCCATACTAGTAGGTTTCCCAAATTCATCTTTCTCCCCTATACTAGCTTACTCTTAATCCATGAGTATGGATTTAGTTCATAAGACCCATTATCCAATTTTCCATCATCATGGTACCAATGATTATAGCCACCTCTAGGAAAATAATTATACCTCATCCCACTTATGATGCTGATGATTATAACCACCTATGTGAAAAACATTGTGTATCATCCCACCTATAGAGCTAGTGATTATAACCACATATGGGTAAATCATTGTGTTTCAATCTATCTATAAGTTAATGATTATAACTACCTATGTGCCAATCATTATCTTTATTCTAACTATTTGGGGCATGTTTTCATTATGATAATGCTTATAACCACCTTTGGGTAAACCATTATCTCTATCCACCCAATTAGGGCATGTTTTTATCCTGCTAATGAATATAATCACATATGGAAAAATCATTCACTTGTTACCATAATCCTTTTTTCAATGATTATAACTACCTTTGGTTAAATCATTAGATTTTTATCCCACCTATGGCAATGATTATAACAACCTATGGGCAAATCATCCTATTTGTCTACCCAACTAGGGTAGGTCTATATGTCATTGATTATAACTACTTATGGGAAAATTAGTCTTTTCCACCTTGTTGTTACTTAGATTTTCACCCTTAGAGGATATGTTTTATCTCTCCTCATCCAAGTGGCATAATTGAAACACCTCTAAGTCATGGGCAGCCTAAAAATGAGGTGAATATTTAGATAAGGCTAGCTCCCTTGATGTACCACTTGTAAATGCCTACTACACCTAAACTTTATGAGGGAAAAGGGAGAGAAAAGTAAAAATAAATTATCCTAAAGGAGGTAATGCACCAAATCAGTTGATGACTACTAACCAATTTCATGTTACACATCATAACTAGGGACCAACCAAACATACACTTCTCCAATTTTCATCTTCTCACATCAATATTTCATTATGAGGCTGTGATCAATGTTTAGGCTAGGAGGACTAGACAAAAGTCCTAGGATGGTACTATTTAAATAGACTAACTCACTCAATATTTTCATAGCAATAAAAAACTTCAACTGACATTCAAGAAGAAGATTTCTAACTACAAATAGGTGAGAGAATGAAACAATAATGCTAAGGAAACAAGAAATCATCACTAAGCAAAATCAATCATCCAAGTGAACACACTATGAGTATTCATGAAAGAGGTAAAAATCAATAGTCTTTATTGATCCATGTTATGTAAATGAGTATGGCTTCACCATAATCAGGTGGAGAAAATTTTACAAAGGCCAAAATGGCTTGTTCTTATATAAATTAAGAGAGAGAGGAGAAAAAATAGTTCCAAAGGTCATAAGGACACTTTTCAAGATTATAAAATGAGTTATATGTGAATGAGAAGAGGATATGAAATTTACCATGAAAGGTTAGAAGAGAGAAGTGGCTTCCCAAGTCATGAAACTCATGAAAAGTGGCATGAAATTCTCTTTTTTGGATCAAGACATTACATTTATGATTTAGCCCTATTTGAACATCTAAAAAATTATTAAGGATAATTTTGATGATTGAAATGAGAGGGAAGGATTTCAAACATTCCTCTCTATGCATTGGTTGTAGTTTTAGTCATCTAAAAAAATTTGTAAGTGAGACATCACTACTTATAGTCAAAGAAACTCCTCTTTCTCACACCTTGCACACTTGAATTACAAAAATGCATAAATTTTCCTTAAAATTTTATAAAATGGATTGATTTACATGTTTTAATACCCTCCATTTCATTCTAGGCATTAGACACATCCTAAAAAAGCTCTCACTTAGAGTTTTCACACTTCTCACCATCTTGCTCACTAAGCCAATTTTGATTGGATGAGATGAGAGATATTTTTGGAAAACTTAAGATTTATTTAAAGTCATGAAATTACCATATTTATTTATTAAAATTATCTATCTTCCTCCCAACATTTATTTCATCCCTTGAAAGTCTGTAGAACCTACACAATGCACAAAATAGTAAGGACATTTACTAAGTATTTTAAAACATATAATCATCCTAATGGTAAGGATATTTAATAATTATTATACAAAATATAATAATCATTATATGAAAAATATTCCATTTGAGTTCACTACTTTCTTAATCTTCTCAAACTGGTCACTAGCAAGGGTTTTGATGAGTTTAAGCCTATTTTACCCTCTTAAGCTTTATTTATGCAAATTTTACTATAAAATATTTAAATACCTAAATTAACTTATATAAATTACTTATATCCCCATGAACCACTTATAAGATGATGTGAGCATCTAAACTTCTCTTATCGAGCTTTTTTCTACATCTACACAGGACTAATGTTGCCTTTGAGCCAAAAATTGATTCCCATACAACTTTACTACCTTATAAAATATTTTACAGATCTATTATGAACCTATAAACATTCATAAATTAATTACAAATCTCATATCATGCTATACTTAGAAGTGACCCTCCATTTGGCCTTTAGGTCTAAACCCTGCCTATTAGGCTTGACTGCAACACTTGTGGGTTTGGACCACTTGTTGAGTTTCACACTTATTTATTGGTATGTTAAAATTGTATATGTGTGTTCCAAATTTTTAAACATTCTTTAAATTTCCCTATAGCTTCTATTCTACCATTCTCATCTATCTTTTCCAAAAATATAGGTTTTATGCACAAGGGAGTGCCCTCTATCTAAGATAAAATAGAGGGTGATTCCTTTGTTTTATCAGAATAAATAATAATTGTATGATATTTTATATGTTTTAAATACCTTATAAAAAAAATTCATCCCTTTTTTAATATCATATGACCTTCCAAAATCACTAAAACCTAATATATAATGCTAGGTAAAATGACTGTGTGCAGGATTTTCACTTTAAACTATGTAGTGCATTTGAAGAGAGTTTTATGTTATAATTTATTATTTTTAGGATATAATTATATATAAATTATTTTTAAAATCCACTATAATCACTACCTCCTTGTAACTCTTTCTAAAAACCCCTCAAGTCATACCTTTTATTTGACTAGTCAAGGCATTTGACTATGTTTCATGTTTGGGTGATGCACCTATAGGTATACTTGTATGTTTTAGGCTAGATAATAGTGTCTTAAAAACTCCCTATATTAACTTATTATAATTTTATACATGTTTTAATTCATATATATATCATATTTGAGTTGTATACCTATTGAAAACACTACTTTTCTATTTACTGCCTGTAATAGTCAATAGTAGTTGACTTTTTGAGGTAATTATAGATTAACATTATATTTTGAAATATATGCCACATGTTCCTTGGAATTAATTTTATCCATTTATGTTTAAATTTAAATTTACAAGTATGGTACCTTCATGACTAAGTCCTTATTCTTATACTGTATTTACTTCAGTCAGCTATAGGTGTATGTTTTTGCATGATAGGACACTTGTAGTTGTGTATAGGAATAAAAACATAATGTATCATTATCCTTATTGGATTTTAGATCATAATTAATCCTTTAAAATATTTTTAATCATCTAATAATAGTGTCATTTTCTATTTTATCAACATGGAAAACAAGGTTGCCCAAAGACTCAAAATCTTGTAGGTTTCATTGCCCAAAATCAATGCATAAAAGTGCAATTTGGGCTCTCAAGATTCTACCTTCCATTAGTGATATGACCTCAATATTTTTAAAAGTTAATATTTTATGTAGAGGATTCAATACAAGTTCATTATATTCATCAAAATACATTGTCACCCTTGTTGTATGATTCTACCAAAATGGGATTAGGTCTTCATTCTATACTTTTAGGGATTTGATCCCTGAACCTATAGTCATTACCTTTGAAGGTGATTTTCAACCTTGCCTAGTATTTTATCACTTTAAATTAGATTACTATAATATCCTCAACACACTAGGATCCCAAGGAAAAACTCATCATTTTTTTCAACACTTTAAAAAGGCCCCTCTCTATGATACCACCTATATGTGGTTATTCCAATGCATAGATAGTAGATGGTCTTATGAGAAATTTGTTTGGTTTGACCATTTAATGAATTTTAAATCTATCTCAATACTTAAAAATTTATGTTCAAAACCATGAATGGATTTAGTGATCTATTTTCCTTTTTTTCATGTGATTTTTCTCTTCTTTCATGGCACCCGTAGGTGCATGTTCATGCTATGTGACTATTTGTGTGACTAAAGTAATAAAAAAATCCCTTATTATTCCAATTTAATGTTCCTAATTTATGTTCCTAATGTTTGATTATTTAAAACATCATGATACTTCCAATACACCTATATGAACATACTAAATAGGTTCTACACATGTGATTCAACCGTGGTAGCAAGTGAAAATGGGCAAGGAGTTGATTGTGAGAAAGGCAAGATAGAATATTTGATCAAATCATGGTGTGATTAAATAAATAATTAAATTATGTGATAATATTTCCTTCATAAATTTTTTAAATTACATCACATTCCCATGAGACCTCTTCTAAGAACCAAACATTCTACAAACAAGGAATTTGACTAAAGCTTCACAATGGTGACTCCTCCCTAAAACATGAGATAAATTGCATATAAAAACACCATTAAACATGAAAAAAATCATGGAGATCATTTGATAATATATGGAACATCTTATGGAATCAACATGACAAACTGGATTGTATGGACCTATTCAAAATAGAGCAAAACCTATAGGGTGTAAGAAATAATGAGTAGAAAAACATAGTCAACTTGTTAGAGATGGTTCATAAAGAATAATTTACCAATATTAAAAATATATTAAAATGAATTTATGTTATTTTAATTTCACACCCTAAAGGATTTTTATCTGAAAATTCTCAAATTGTTAGCACCAAGCATAAACTTGGTGACCACTTATGTGTGTCTCAAAAGGCAAAGGAGTAGAATAGTTTTATCTAAAATTTGGCACTTATAAATAATTTAAAATGTGTAATTGAGTATAATTATTATTAATACACATTACATGACCTTCTCCCATATGTCAACTTCCCTCATGGGTTGTACAATGCCAAATTCCTCTCTTTTTCAATTGATTTCTTGATTTTTAGTTAGATAGCCTACAAGTTTCATATGAACTAACATTTATAATAGGTATTCTAACTTCTTATATGTTTTAAATGAAATTAGGACACTTAAACACCTTTAAAACTATGTCACTTACATTTATGACCCCTAAATGGCTATTAAATGAATCAAAATGACACAAAGATCAATTAGACCATGCTCAACACTAAAGTGGCATTAAATTACATAAAATGACTTAAAATTCACCGTCTTACATAATTTTAGACCCATAAAACATCTAAAAAATCAAGTTTTTACCTATATGGGTCCCAATTTGACCTATAAAGTCAAATTTGGTCAATAAATTGGTGATTCATAGGGGTAGGCTTGTTATGTTAAGGATCAGTAGCCTTATCAGTCTATTGAGATTAGGGATTAATCTAAAATTTGAAACATAATAAGAGGAATTTGACTATTGACAACAAGCTAGATGAAGACAAGACCAATTGACTATGTCAACGACATAAAATAAAGGACACACACTAGCAAAAACCAAACAAACTAACAAGACATAGACACACACATGTGCTCAAATAACTTAGGGAAATAAAAAAACAAACCACTATATACAACTAAAAATTAATCATACCTCCATTTCTAGGATCAAAAGGAAAGTTCCTTGCATCTCCTTCTTCATGAGACAAAACATAGTGCCAAGCATGTTGCTATTTAGATTGGATACTTGATGGATCAGACCTATTCCTTAGCACTTCACTTGCTATGATCTCAATTATACCATATTCAAATAGGTCTACAATTTAAAAATATAAAATTATTATAAACATACCTAATATTTCTTACCACTCTTCATCTTATTATCAACTTGCATCTTCTTAGTAGGCATGGTTTCAAGAGGAGTAGCTTCTTGTTCCTTAGAATATTGAGGCCAATAACAGCTTGTTCCATCCTTAAAGAGATGATGTGTTTGTCCCAAATTATTTAGAGGATGATATACCATCTTGATTATTTCAAACATATCATCATGGAATGCATATATCTCTTGAAAGGATAGAATTGAAAAGTTATTTTTTCTTTGCATACTTACTTTACTATTAAAGTTGTCTTCTCTATTTTTGACTAGATCATAGCCTCCTTGAAGAGGAGTGAAACATGATCCAATGATTGCAAATAATTAATTACAAGGCTGATTAGAGGATTTTTCTTGTTCATCTATGACATTTTGAAAAATGTCATCTTGCTTATCATCACTTACAATCAGGTCTAAGGAAGTTGTAGACCCCTTGAGAGACTCAATCTCATTTCAAATGCTCAAAAAATACTGACACAAGTCCTCATATTCTATTTAATAAACATAATGAAGGGGGAAAATAAGATAATCTCTTTCATCCTCTTCTTTAGAATATAAAAGGACTTCATCAAAAATTTATTCTTTGACACAAGGAAGGCATTCATGATTATTAACACAACAAGAAGACTCATCACAAGAACTCACCTATTATTTATAATTTAAAACCTATTGAGGGATATCAAGTTTAATCTCAACTATAATAATCTGAATTTACTTCTTAAGGGCTGAAAGATCTTCAATCTTCTTCTCCTTCTTAGTGATACCAAGACTAGGCATCCTGAAATCAGGCGACTTAGCCCAACGAGGCTGCCAAGGAGATATGCTTTCTTCAAGAAATATTTCTAGATTTATCTGAAAAAAATGTTTTTATTTAGGTTCACACACCATAATTCCATCAGGGAAAAATGTGATAGGGTGAGGATAATCTAAATTAGTTGGTGGAGGTAGAACATAGAACTCAAAATCAAATTGAGAATCAATTGTAGGGGATCTTTTTGGAAACTCTTGAGGAAGGGGAGGTAGACCCTAGGATAAAATATCTTGGTTTTCTTCCTTTAATTTGGAAATATATTAATTTAAATCTAATTTATCTTGATTAATTTATTGAGGAAGGTTAGATGGCTTGTGTTTGAGCATAAGATCTTCTTTTGGCTCTAAACCTTTGTTCACACCTTGACTCAACAATTTCACTATCAACTCTAACTCAATTTTCTTAGATAGGTTATCTTGGAAAAGTATCTCTTAAAGTTTATGGGCATATTCATGAGGATAAGGATTACAAGAGGGCTAATACAACTCATGGCAAGGTTGATAATAATCATATAAAGGTTGATGGGGAATTTCATAAGCTTGTTATACCTCACCAACTTATGTAAAATAATAATCAACACCAAAATTAACCATTAAACTTCATTAGGAAGAAATAACACAAACAAAAATTTACCAAAAATATGTAAAATAAAACTTGGGATACTTGACTAGCTAATATAACTTTGGAGTCACCATTGATGCTTGGATATATGCCTCTAAAAGCTGATGTGTTAAAAGACAACACCAAAAATATTTTAACTTATTAGACTAAGAGTCCCACTAATTGTGCCAAAAAATATTATCACTTGGATTTTAAACCTTTGAGGGGATTTCCTAGATCTCCTCATCTAAGTGGCACAATTAAAACACCTCTAGGCTATGGGTAGCCTACGAATGAGGTGAATCTCTAGATAAGGATAGATCCCTTAATGTGCCACTTGTAAATCACTACTAAACCTAAAATTTATGAGAGAAAAGGGAGAGAAAACTAAAAATAAACTTTCCTAAAGGAGGTTATACACTAAATTAGTTGATGACTACTAAGTAGTTAAATGTTACACATGATAACAAGGGACTAACCAAACATACACTTCTCCAACCTACATCTTCTCACATAAATATTTAATTATGAGGTTGTGATGAATGTTTAGGCTGGGAGGACTAGACAAGAGTCCTATGATGGCACTATTTGAATATACTAACTCACTCAACCTTGAAATATCAATAGAACACTTTAAATGACCTACAAAAAGAAGCTTTCCAACCATAAATAGGTGAGATAATGAAACAACAATACTAAGCAAACAAGTCATCACTAAGAAAAATAAATCATCCAAGAGAACACACTATGAATATTCATGGAAGAGGTAAAAGTCAATAGTCTTTATTGATCCATGGTATGAAAATGAATATGACTTCACCATACTCTTGTGGAGTATAATTTACAAAGGCCAAAATGGCTAGTTCTTATAAAACTTGAGAGAGAGAGGAGAAGAAAAAAAAATCCAAAGGTCATAAAGATACTTGTCAAGATGAGAAATGAGTTACATGTACATGAAAAGAGTATATTAAATGGACCATGCAAGGTTAGAAGAGAGAAGTGGATTCCCAAGTCATGAAACTCATGAAAAGTGGCATGAAAATCCCTTTGTTTTCTTAAAACACTACCTTCATGATTTAGCCCTATTTTAACATCCTAAAACTGATTACATACATTTCTAATTATTGGAATGATATGTAAGGATTCCATACATGCCTCTCCATGCATTGGTTATAGTCTTAGTCATCTGTAAACTTTTGGAAGTGATCCATCACTACCTTCAGTCAAAGAAACTCCTCTTTCCCATACCTTGCACACTTGGCTTCCAAAAAGGCATCAATTTTCAATTAAAATTCATAAAATGGAGTTTATGACATGTTTCAATACTATCCATGGCATTAGAGGCATTAGGCACACCTTAAAAAGGTTCTTATTTGGAGTTCTCACACTTCTCATCATCTTTCTCACTATGCCAATTTGGATTGGCTGAGATGAGAGCTCTTATTATAACACTAATAAGTTTTTTCATGGAAATAAATGACTGTATTTAGTTATTAAAACTCTCTATATTCCTTCCAAAATTGATTTCATCCCTTCAAAGTCCCTATAAACTACACAATGCACAAAATAGTTAAGAAAAGCAATTTTATACCCTATCTATATAGATTTTGTACAACTCATCCTAATTTTATGGAGATTGAATGAGTCTTATACAACATATAATCATTATTCTAGGAAAACTATGCCATTTGGTTACACTACTTGCTTAATCTTCTCGAACTGGTCACTAGTAAGGGTTTTGATGAGCTTAGGCCTATTTTACCCTATTAATCTTTATTCATGCAGATTTGAGATTAGAACTACCAAAAAATTTAATTAGAGCATAGTTTTATACCACCATAAAATTATCTAAATTACTTATATGCCCATGCACAACATCCAAGAAGATGTGATCATATAAACTTCTCATATCGAGCTCTTTTCTACATCTACAAAGGCCTAATGTTACCTTTGAGCCAAAAAAAGATTACCCTACATATTATATAAATTATAAAATATGGTACATATCTATTATTACCCTATAAAAATTCCCAAATTAATTATAAATCTCATCTCATGCTATATATAAAAGTGACCCTCCATTTGGCCTTTAGGTCTAAACCCTACCTACTAGGCTTGACTGCAACTCTTGTGGGTTTAGACCACCTATTGAGTTTAACCATTTTTTAATTTATCTATTATAATTTTATAGTTTTTTTCCAACTGTATACACATTCCTTAAATTCCCCTATATCTTTTTTTCTACCCTTCTCACCCATGTTCTCAAAAAATATAGGTTGTATGCACAAGGGAGTGCCCTCTACTAATATAAAACAAATGACACTTACTTTTTTTATTAGACCAAATAATAATTATAGGAGCCTATATAGTTTCTAAATACCTTAGCAACAAAATTTCATCCCTTGTTCATCTCATATGACCTTGCAAAATCACTAAAAATTGATACAAACTTTTAGGCGAAAAGACTATGTAGCATTTGCAATTTAGACTATGTAGTGCATTTGAAGAGAGTTTTATGTTATAATTTATTTATTTGAGGATATAATGAGATATAAATTATTTTTATAATCTAATATAATAGCTCCCTCATTAAAATTCTTTCTAAAAACCTCTCAAGTCATGCCATTTGTTTGACTGGTCAAAGTATTTGACTGTGTTTCATGTTTGGGTGATGCACCTATAGGTATAATTATATGTTTTAGGCTTGATAAAAAAAGTCTAAAAACCTCCCTATATTCCATTATTATCCAATTATAATTTTTTTCATTAATTTGTCTCAATTTGAGTTGTATACCTATTAAAAACACTATTTTCCCACTTACTACCTGTAATAATGAACAATAATTGACTTTTTAAGGTAACAAGATCTATAGATTGACACTATCTTTTGAAATATGTACCAGATATTCCATTAAATTCCTATTATCCATTTTTTATTAACTTTCAATTGAAAAATATGGTACCTTCATGTCTAATTCATTAGTCATAGACTGTATTACTTCAATCAGCTGTAGGTGTATGTTTCTGCATTATAGGACACATGTACGTGTGTATAGGAAGAAAAATACAATGTATCATTATAATTAGTGGATTTTGGATCATAATTAATCCTTTAAAATATTTTTAATCATCCAATAATAGTTTCATGGTCTAGTTTCTCAACTTGGAAAACAAGGTTGCCCAAAGACTCAAAATATTGTAGGTTTCACTACCCAAAATCAATGCATAAAGGTACAACTTTGGGCTCTCAATATTCTACCTTCCATTAGTGATCTAACCTAAATATTTTGAAAATTTAATATTATATTTATAGGCTTAAATATAATGTTATTATATGCATCAAAATTCATTGGCACCCTTATTGTATGATTCTACCAAAATGGCCTTAGGCCTATATTCTATACTTTTAAGGATTTTATCCCTAAACCTATAGTCATTACCTTTGAAGGTGATTTTCAACCTTTCATAGTAGTTTATAACTTTAAATTATATTAATATAATTTCCTCAACAAATTAGGATCCCAAGGATAAACTCATCATTTGTTTCAACACTTCAAAAAGACCCCTCTATGATACCACCTATAGGTGGTTATTCCAATGCACAGGTAGTAGATGGTCTTATGAGAAATGTGTATGGTTTGAAAATTTAATAGTTTTTAAACCTATATCAATAATTAAAAATGTATGTTCAAAAATTTTAATGGATTTAGTTATATATTTTCCTTGTTTTCATATGTTTTTCCTCTTCCTTCATGGCACTTGTAAGTGAATGTTCATGATATGTGAGTGTCTATGTGACTGAGGTACTAGAATAGTCCCTTATTATTCCAAAAAAAGTTTCATAATTTATTTTCCTAATGTGTTAGTATGTTACAAATCATTATACTTCTAATACACCTCCATGAACATGCTAAATAGGTTATACACATGTGATCCAACTGTGGTAATATGTTAAAATGGGCAAGGAGTTGATTGTGAGAAAGGCAAGACTAAATATTTTATTAAATAATGGTGTGATGAAACCAAGAATTAAATGAGGTTATCATATGGTCTTTATACATGGGAAACATCACATCACTTTCCTATGAGATCTCTTTTAAGAACTAAACATTCTATAAACAAGGAACTTGACTAAAGCTTCATCATGGTGACACCTTCCTCTAACATGAGATAAATTTCTTATAAAAACACCATGAAACATTAAACTAAGAATGTAGATAATATTATAATATATACAACCTCCTATATATTAAACATGACTAATTGGATTGTATAGACCTATTCAAAATAGAGCAAAACCTATAGGGTGTAGGAAAAAGTGAGAAAAAAACATAGTCAACTTGTTAGAGATGGTTCATAAAGAAAAATAGACCAATATTCAAACTCTTTATATTTAAATTATTATATATAAGTTTAATTTTACCCCTTAAATTATTTTTATCTAAAACTTCTCCAATTGTTCATACCAAGCATAAGCCTACTGACCACTTTTATGTGTCTAAAAAGGCAAAGGAGTACAATGGTTTTAGATAAAATTTGGCACTTAAAGAGAATTTAAAAAGTGGAATTGTGTATTAGGAATATTAAGAGACATTCCATGACCTTCTCCCATGTTTCACATTCCCTCATGGGTAGTACAAGTGCCAAATTTCTCTCTTTTTCAATTCATTTCATAATTTTTAGTTAGATAAACTATAATTTTCAGATGAACTAACATTTTTGATAGAGAATTTGGTTTTTTTTACATTTTAATGTAAAATATGATATGTTTTCACCTTAAAAACCATGCCACTTGTATTAATGACCCCTAAATGGCTATTAAATGAAACATAGATCAATTAGACTATGATCAAGGCTAAAGTGGCATTAAATCACATCAAAAGACTTATAATACACCCTATAGCATAATTATAAACCCATAAAACATCAATTTGACTTGCAAAGTCAAATTTGGTTAACACACACCATTTTATCTTTTTTGTCCCATCATTTCCTCCTTTTGAGGGATCGATCCCTAATCCATTTTGCTCACCACTCCCTTGATGGGGAATCTACATTTCACCATTACCATTGAATTCATAAGCATACATATCCTTTTCATTCTTTGATAATATGTTACTATTCTTATAGCTTGTAATTCCTTCCCAAATAGGGGAAAACTATAAACACCTAAAACTAGCAAAAACTGGATTTTGATCATACTTCAAACTAATTCCTATGAACCATTTAAAATTAAGCTTAGATATAACTTAGAATCCCAAATTTTCTTGTAAATCATTCATCAATGTTTAGAATCATGTTGAAACATCCCTAATTGGGGTATTTTATTGTATGTAACAATAAACTCTCATAGATTCATCCCTAATCACCTTACAACATCAAAACTGTCAATTTGGCCTATGTACCTATTAAGTGTGGAAATTGAACACTTAATTAAATATTAAAAGAGCTAAAAGTATAATAAGAATCATTTAACAAATTAAAAATTATTAAATTCCTAGTTGAATTATCTATTTGAAATTAATGAATATCTAAAAAAGTAAATTCAAAAATCAAAATATCCTATCCTTTCATCATTGCCTTTATGAGTTGTAAATCTCTTTAAAATATCCTAAAATATCTAATTTTGATAATCATTAACTCTACTAGAGTTAGTTTTAACTCACCTAGGTTTATTTTTAACCCATTCCAAGCCTAAACTCAATCGTAACTCACTTTGGGTGAGAGTTAACTCCTAAAGCTATAAATAGAAGGACCTACCCCTTTATTTCCAAGCTCTCATAATCCAAAGTTATAATTCTAACTTTGAGAGAGACAAGCTTTGAAATAGTGTTATAATGTTAAAATCTTAAGCCAAGTAACATCAAAGCCATGGTTCCAAGGAGAAAAGGACTTAACAAGCTTCATTTGCCAAAAAATTATTGATGCACAAGTCGAGAAGCCAATCAAAAAATCTATTTGGAGCTTCCAAGGAAGGTAAAAGAGTTATTTTCTTTTATGTTTTCTTTTTCTTTTATTTATTTTTTGTTACTAATCTCTCCCTAGTATCTAGGCAAGGAGTGTAAGTGTTAGTTTGTTTATTTGAGTTTTATTTGATTGAACTAACACTATACTAACCTTCCTTTTTAGATTCCTATGATTGATGAGCCTCATAAATGTCTTGAATTATGTCTATATATAGTACCCATTCTACTTGTTTACCATGCTTTTGAACACTTTCCCATATAATTCCCTACTTTCATAAACCATATAACATTATGTTTTCAAACTCTTTTGAATAGTTATAATTATGTATTGAAATTGAATATATGATGGTTATCTATTAATTTAGGATGATTTTTATATAAATGTGTTTTGAAGATGTTTTTAATAAATAGGTATATAACATTGAACATCTTTTATCAAAGAAATACCATTACACAGACCATCCTATAGCCACTACATGACCAAAGCCATGAATTAATATATTTTGATTATATTTCAACTAACTCATAGAAATGACTCTAACCTCTAGAGAGCTCAATAAGGAAGCAATTGAAGAATGAATTATCCTTGTTTATCTTGTAACAAAGTCATAAGATTCATAGGAAGAACATCTCTAGTGAAAGGAACTAATTTTAATTATCCCAATTCAAATGTATCTTAGAATATAATGTAAATATTTTTTTCATAAAACAATCTCATCTGTGGTATATAAATATGTAGTAGTAGAGTTGAGAGAGATATATAAAATAGTATATGTTTAATAGAGGTTTTTAGAAGTATATTGTATTAAGCAATTGTGATTGTAACTTCATGCAACAATTTGTTGCTACACTTTTGATTAATATGAGTGATCAATTATGAGTAAAATTTAGTGTTTTAAAAGGAAGGGTTGAAGATAAAGTTGGAAAGAGGAAGGGCCCGCTTTGGAAGGTTACAGTAACAACCCAACCTATTTGTTTATCTAAGCATGTTATTTTATTTCCTTAAGTATTATGTATTTCATTTTTGAGTTATGTAATTTACGTTCTTGATTAAATTCAATTATGGAAGATTCCATGCATAAGCATTTATTTTATCATACTTTTATTATGTTTTACATTAAGGATTTCATTTACTACACTTTGGCATCTTATATATAATTAACAAAAAATCAAATTAGAGATTGAGTATGCACATATAGTGACATCATATTATCAAGTATAAGTATGTAGGTTGACATTTAAATAAGGTAGAAGGTAGAGATCCATGGTTTCTCTCCTTGTTCATTTTGATCAAGATAAGTATATTAGATTGTGAATTAGTTACCAGTCATTATTGACACTATTATCGAGGAAGGGTGTCACACAGTTATAATATTCAATCTTGATAGAAATTATTTCTAGATATTTATTATTGTTTTTCCAAAGCTTGTTATTTTTATAGATTAAATTTTTCCCACTTTCATAGTTTAAATTTCCCTTTTTGCAAGTAGGATAGTGGAAATTTCAAAAACCCCATATTACTAACCTTGTGCAAGTAGGGTAGCCAAAAAGTTTTAAAAAAAAGTGGTTGACATATGAAAATTGAATGAGACTATATACGAAGATTTTTTTCCTAAATCATCAAACATTGTTACAAGATCCAAAATACAGCCTACAAAAATTGAGGAAAATAAACAAATTCTTGAAGATTACTCAAAATTGTCAATAAAAGAGGTAGAGAAATAAGATTTTTTGGATAGACTAATAGCACAAGATGAAGATGTTGAAGAGGTTCATACCCATAAAATATACCCACAAACACCACCTCTGATAATTACCACCTTGTCACCTCATACTCGGGAATCTAAATTTTACTTCCCTCCATCACCCAAATTTATTGTTAAGGATGTATTCAAAGTTATTCATTCGCTAAAAGAAACTCCAGGCTAATATAATCATTTAATTTAGAGAGACTCTTTTCCAAGACACTAGTGAAATCTTTTGAAACCTCCACACTATCCCCATTGTATAAAAAACCATACATTCCTAAGGAAAAAGATAATGTCTCCATTTTCTACACGCTAGGAAATAAAAGAATTGATAATAATTTTGAGTGTTGGGTAGCAACAACCTCCCACCTACTAACATAAAGAGTATTCATGGGGGATCACCAAGAAGAAAACACTACCAATGAGTCTGTTACTTTCAAATTTCCTATCCTTATGCCTAATGTAAATGCACCCATAAAAAATATACCTCACTCTACCCTCCCTACCTTTAGAGGAAAAGCATTTGAGGATCTATATACATTTATTTTTGAGTTTGATATCTTATGCCGCAACTATGATTATAATCAAGATGCTCAGAAACTTAAATTGTTTCTAGGAACACTCAAAGATGCAACACTTAGATGGTTCATTGGACTTGGAAAGGATTCCATTTCTACTTGGGAGGAAATAAAGGAAAAGTTTATGGTTAAATACCAAAACTATTATAGGGGAAAAATGTACAAGAGAGATGACATTTTTTGAATGACACAAGCTAATGATGAGTCATTCGAGGTATAGATGGAAAGATTTTTGTTCAACTTGAAAAAATAAAAGAAAACTATAATGGAAAATGAATTGATCAAGATGATATTTATAAAAAGAATTAGAGATGATTGTCTAAAGGCACTAGATTTAATGTCTGGTGGTGATATTTCTACACTACCATTTGACTAACTAACGATTCTATGTATGAACTACTCCATATCAACCATGAACAAAATTAGGGAAAAACCCTTCCTATAACTTCTACTATAGTTGTCTAAAGGTGAAGTTAGTAACCTACTCTAGGATATGAATCAGGACATCATCAATCACCTAGCTACTCATCTTGATACATTATATACACAATGAAAACAAGAAGAAATTAAGAAAGCCTTAGCCACCTATTGCCTTGAATACAAATATAAGAAGGTGGATTACACAAGCCATTCCATGAAAGTTCAGGTAGCCAGTATCATCAATAAAAATCTTGAGATAGTAGAGTTGCATGCCATAGGAAAAGATAAGAACCAAGCTTTTTTTGTGGCTCAATGAAAATCATGGGTAAAAAGACTAGGTATGCCATCAAATTCTATGTAAATTTTCAATTCTCAAATAATACTCAATATAGTTCTTAGATGTATATACCAAATTGAAATTGGTCCCAAAAAAATTGGTAGTTACCCCAAAATTAGTTATGGATGAAATAGAATGGAAAACAACCTCAACAGAGACAATTCTAAAGCCAACAATGGTTTTATCCCTCTAATCCATGGTAATATAAACAGAAAGGAAATTAAGGTTTTCTCAAATAAATACAACAACCAAAATAAAAGGAAATAATGATAAACACTCAAAATCCTATTTAAACCACTTAATTACCTACCCATCCCATCCCCAATCCTAAAAATAAGTCAGTTTAACTAACACAATCCATTGAAATAATGCAATATTTAACATACACCTTGGATATTAATTAAGTTCAAATTGACTCAGGTCATGTTATTCCACAACCCACCTCACCCATAATCACAAAAAAATTGGAACCAGCTTCATTCCATGCTAATATATAGCTACCCATATCCAATCTTGATCCAAGTCCATCAAAAAATTGAAAAGAAATTGATAATCCTCCTTTTCTAGAGAGATTGAACTTATCATGTCCTGAACCAGAGCCTGAATTTGATATTTTAGGATAACTCAAGAATGTGTGCATCAAAATCCCACTCTTTCAAGTAATAAATGATGTTCCTATTTATAAAAAATATATTAGAGAACTATGTTTGAAAAAACTAGGAAAAAAGAAGGATCATAAAATAGTCCAAGTCATTGGCCAACTAGTAGATATTATG
Organism: Torreya grandis; assembly: GCA_037957365.1. Classification (NCBI taxonomy): domain Eukaryota; kingdom Viridiplantae; phylum Streptophyta; class Pinopsida; order Cupressales; family Taxaceae; genus Torreya; species Torreya grandis. The sequence goes on along the minus strand of JARHVA010003140.1, from coordinate 1,318,459 downwards.
TTGGAGAATATAGTTCCCCCAAAATATTCTAATCTAGGAACTCATGTAGTTAATGTTAGCATCCATGGAAAGCCCATTTCTAATAATTTAATTTATTTGGGTTTAACCATCAATGTGATGATCATGGAAACCATGTAGCAACTAAAGCTTACCACTCTCCATCCAACACCCACCATCCTCTAGAAGGCTGAAAAATCAACTATTAAGCTTAAGGGCATTGTTGAGGACCTTGTTATCACTATGGATTCCTAGAAATATCTAATAAATTTTATTGTTATGCAACCAAATAAATTTGGGGGGTTATCCTCTCATCCTTGTTTGTCCATGGTTACCCACTACAAATGCTTTTATTGGCTTTAGGTTAGGAAAAATGCTAATTTTTAATGGAAATGACACCAAGAAATTGGTCTTGTATCCACAAACTCAACCTTCCGCAAGTAATGGACCAATCCATTTGATTAATGACTTTGAAGAAGTTGTCTCCTTAAAAACTCTCTACATAATTAACTAGAGTCTAGCTCTGTAGGCCCAAAAAGAAGACATTGTCCGTACTAGTATCCTAAAAAACACCTATCAATAAGATCCTATAGCCACCAACTTATTGGAATGTACACCAATCCCTCTTTAAAATACCTTTCTTGAGAATGATTTTACTAAAACTATAAGAGATATTTGTACATTCCATCAATTACTTCCTTGTAAATACAATTATGCTCCTTTAATCACCAATGTAGAGACCATGCTATAATTAACAAAGCAAGTAGACATCCTCCCAAACAAACCTCTCAACATCAACACTTCTTTAACACCTCAACAAGAAAGCTGGTTGCTTACAATGTTGAGAAGGCACATAATAACAATTATCTAATATTACCATGACATGAGAAGAATACCCCCATATTTATGCGCACATCACATTTATATTAAAGAAGAATGAAAACCTATTTTCCAACCCCAACAATGAATGAATCTTGTAGTTAAAGACATTTTCAAAACAAAGTTACAAAAAATCTTAGATGAAATATTTGTTTATCCTATCTCAGATAGCTAGTGGGTCTTTCCCCTAGTCATCATCCATAAGAAAGGGGGAAAATGGCATATTTGTGTTGACTACCAAGAGTTGAATACTGCTACCAAGAAGGATCACTTTTCCCTTCCATTTATTGATCAAGTATTAGATACATTAATAAGGAAGAGGTAATTTTATTTCCTAGATGGCTATAGTGGTTATATAAAATATGAATTGCTCCATAAGACCAAGATAAAACCACTTTTACTTACCCTTGGAGAACCTATGCCTATGTCATCTTGACATTTGGTCTTTAAAATGCCCTAACTACTTTTCAAAGGTTTGTGTTGAGCATATTTTTTATCTCTCCCATGACTGTGTTGAAATCTACATGGCTGATTTCATTTTTTATGGGAAGACATCCAAGGAAACATTGACCAACTTGAAGAAAGTTGTTCAATTCTACTATGACCATCAATTATCTTTGAGCAATGAAAAGTGTTACATGTTTCTGACTGAAGGGATTGTGTTGTGACATCACATATATCTGAATAAAATTCAAGTTGACCTAATAAAGATAAGTATTATCAAGGATCTACCCATACTAAATAAGAAAAAATATGTTAGAATGTTTTTAGGACATGCTTGTTATTATAGATGATTCATCAAATATTTTATTAAAATTACCACCCCATTATTTGTATTGTTGACTAAAGATGCTAAATTTACATGGATTGATAATTGTCAAACTAATTTTTAGAAACTCAACGACTTACTAATAAAAACTCCTATTCTAAGAGGACCTAACTAGAAGAATCCTTTTCACATTCATACAGATCCATTTGACACCACTTTAGGAGCTATTCTTCACCAAAAAGATGAATCTTTGAGCTATGCAATCTATTTTATTATCAAGAGTATTCAAGGGGATAAATTTAACTACACTATAATGGAGAAGGAATTTGTGGCCCTCATCCATGCCATTAATAAATTTTGACACTACATTATAGGTTACCAAGTATTCATCCACACTGATCATCTATTAGTAAGGTATTTAGTGAACAAACCAACTATAATAGGAAGGATAATTTATTGGTTACTTTTTCCATATGAGTTTGATATCACTATTGTGGATAGACTAGGTAAGGATAATGTAGTAGTAGATTTTATATCTTGGTTGAAAAATGATGAGAATAGTCATATTATTAATGATTATTTTCCTAATGAACATTTATTTTCCATAATAATTCAATCTCCTTGGTTCACTGATATTGCTAACTATCTTGATGTAGGATCATTATCACAACATTTCTCACCTAGAAACAAACAACACTTGATCCAAAAGATCAGACCAAGATATCTCTTTATCACTAGATTAGATTCAATTATGAGAAGATGTATCCGATAAGATGAAGCTTATGACATTCTTATATCCTACCATGATGAACCCTATGGGGGTCATTTTTATGCTAAAAAAACTACCATAAAAGTATTCAATACTAGATATTATTAGCCTTCTTTACATAAAGATGCCATGATGTACACCCATAAATGTGATCAATGCTAGTGTATGGGAAATCCCACTTGCTCTGATGAAATTCCATTATAGCCATAGCTAGTTCTAGAACCCTTTGACAAATGTGGGCTATATTTTGTAGGTCTCATTGATCCTAAATTCAACAATAATTAATACATAATGGTGTATATTGAGTATGTCACCAAATGGGCAAAGGTCAAATATTTAACCCATACCTGAGATGAAAAGGTATCTAAATTCCTCTATGAATAATTTTTTGTCTGTTATGGAGTTCTAAGATAGATCATCATATACAAAGGTCCATAGTTCATATCAAACCTCATAGCTACCTTGGTAAAATAATATGAAATTAGACATAAGAAATATACCTCCTACCATCCTCAGTCAAATGGTCAGGTTGAAGTGAAAAATTGATAATTGGAAAATATCCTCACTAAGAGTATCAACCTACATATAAAATATTGGTCAACTCATCTTATAAAATTAGATTGGGCTTATAGAATCACTTAGAAAACTATAATTGGATTCACTCCATTTGAGCTAGTCTATGGTAAAAGTTGTATTCTACCCATTGAGTTTGAACATAAGACATTAATGATAGCACTTGATTTGGTCTTAGATATTTCTTACTCTCAACAAGATATGATCATGTAGTTGAATACACTTGATGAACTTAGAAAGTAAGCACTTCATCATACTAAAATAATGCAAAGACAATGTGTAGGATGGTATGACAGGAACATCAAGACTAAGAATTTTCAACCAAGAGACTAGGAACTCCTTTTTTACTCTAAATAAAAGGATCATAAAGGAAATTTGTAGTCTATATGTCTTGGGCTTTATGAGATCAAACAATTTTTTGACAATGGAGTTGTAAAGCTCTTGACCATTGACTCTGTTCAGTTTTGATTGCTTGTTAATGGCCATAAGATCAAGCTATAGAAGAATTTTTTTAAGGAAACTCTCACTTGAAAAATTATTGAAGACCAGTATCCATCTATTCTTCATGAAGAAAATCAACCTATGCCTACATCCAAAGTGTATTTCTATCAACCCTTCTCTAATATTTTCCAAGAGTAATAAAGCTTCCTATAACCAAGAATACATCATTCCTAATGGCTTGGTTTAGGTTGAATAAAATATACCCTATGTATTATTATTATTATTTTATTTGAATTTGAACAAAAAAAATTATAAAATTTAGTAATGAAAACCTTCAGGCGTTGCTGATGGATGTCTAAAAAAACTAGGTCACTAGCGAATTGACATTTGTTAAAAAAATGAAAAAGAGAAAAGGCACTACTATAATAAAAATGTTTTGTTTTCCCTTATTTTCTTGAAAATTCAATCCCTTGGAATATAAATATATTTTCCTTCTTGCTACAAGATCAAAAACTTGTTACTACAGGTGAAAAACTTGTTATTGTAGGATAAAAACATTACTATAGGATAACACTTGTTAGAAGAAGAAGAATATCTTGATATAGAATGTATTCCTACACTCTATCCTACATCAAGAATTTTATCCCACTCAAATTCTATAATATTCCATGATCACCACTTCACATCATCTTTTACACATTTATGAAAGGTATTTCTATAGGTGATATGATAATTATTCTATATTTATTTTCTATCATACATTTTAATTATTTCTAAAAGATGATGAGACTTAATGTTATTAATTCATCAATGTATCATATCCTTATCATTATTTCTTTACATATACTTCATTGATGTGACCATTGACACAATTGCTACTACCACCCTTTACTATTACCACAAGTGTTTTGTGCACATCAGTTTCATCCCTTAAGGACAAGTGATAGATTAAGTTGGGGGGAATTTTTAATTAATTTAAAAGTATTATTTCACATCTCAATGTAAAAGTCACAAATAATTATACCATTGCCAAAAAACCTTGTTGAAAACACCTAGACCTATAACTCACACAATGTGGGAGGCAATTTGTTGAAACATGAACCACTAGATATCACCCCCTTAACTAACAACCGAAAAATATTGGCCTTGTTATAGCATATAGGACGGGCACAATATTATATAATATATTGTCCATGGTAAAAGGGATGGAAGTAAAGCTAAATTAAATAACCATCAACAAACTAATAGGACTACATAGAACAGGGGAGGAATGGCAAGCCAAATACATGAAAGTTTAGCAAAGTAAACAAATGCCTAGAAACCTCAACATAGGGCACTAAAAGGTTATCTCTACTAGGAAGATGGGCTAAGGCTACTGAGTTTATCTCTAGATATTTCATCTATGAAGGGAGATATTCTATGTTGCATAGCCTACACTTCAAGTTTGTGAATCATTTATAGCATGGAATGGACATAAATATTCCCAAATTTTTTCTTCACATGATCACCAAAATTTCAAAGGATTTTCAAAAAGGTAATTATAAATCTCTCTCCCACCATTGTCTCATCTAGTTACTTGTTCAAGACTATTTTTAAATAACTAGACCCAACATCAGTTGGGAGCAATTTCTCCAAATACCAAGAAATGAAGAAAGTGACAGAGATGGAAATGTATTAGAAGAAGAATTGGATGTGGAAGAAAAAATATTATAAGAAGAAGAATGCCTCCTTGAAAAACCATAAGAACCTATAGTAGAAAACCTTCCTTTAACCACATAAGAACTTGTGAAAGAAGGTATTCCTTTAGCAACACAAGAACCTAAAACAAAGTCTGAGGGAAAGAAAAAGAGGAAACTCATTCTCTAGCCTAAATTATATGAGTCTGAGGAGGAACTTCCACCTTCTTCCAGGAAGATCAAGGTAACCCTTAATCCTCACATATCTCATAGATTAAGGAGAAAGATGAGAACTAAACCTTCTTCTATTATTCAAATAAATGAAGAATCTATGGAAGAATGGACTGCTAGTAGCAATGAATCTTTAGAGACTAAAATAGATAGGGAAAAATGTTATCCAGTATTCCATCAATAAGAAGTAGAACAAGTTGAGCATAGTTTTGAAGAATTCCATGAGGAGCCAATATAGGAATAAATAGAACAAATTGAGAAGATTCTTGAATAATTACATTAGGAAGAAGAATAAGTTGAACATATTTTTGAAGAATTGTATGAGGAATCTGTACAATAAGAGTTACATGAGGAACCCATGTAGGAATAAGATAAACCATTGGAGTAACTTGATATAGTGAAAGTGGAATTTTCCACTCTTGAGCAAGCCTTATAAGAAATTGATAAATTAAGGAAGCAACTACCTGATTAATTTGGTGGAGGTCTAGATGTACTTACTACAACAACTTGTCAACTACAACCTTTAACTGAAGATCATTTTGTAGCCAACATTCCACAACCTTCTATAGAGGTGAATCAGTAACATGAACATAAAGCTACCCCTATGGTCAGGTATCACTTTTATTTTGAAATATATTTTGAACTATTGAATTAGATGGATAATCAATTTGAATATCTGAAGGAACTAAGGAAAGAAAATACGAAATTGAAAGAAGAAAATAAGTTAAAGGAAGAGATCATCACCAAAATGAAATAAAAAGTTGAGGATATGGTTGGTATAACCTAATAACTCCTTAATTTCAAGCCTCCTTCAAAATTTTATTTAGTTTATCTTGAATAAAAATGGCACAAGTTTAGATTTATGAGAATCTATTGTGATATGCCCCATGAAGTTATTGATACCCTTTCCTTATTTACTATATATAGAGTAAATTCACATGAAGAACAAACATAATTGTGTGAGTTCTACCTACACAATTATGTTATTCCATATTATAGAGAATAAAATCCCAATATATATACATATACACACACACACACACACACACACACACACACACACACACACACACACACACACACACACACACATATATATGTCCAATTTCAAGGATTTTCTCTATATTTGTCAAATGAATAGAAAAGAAAAGAAATAGCAGAATATATGACAAAGGAAAATTAAATCTAGTTACTTATTAGGGATGAATCAATGGCACTTGATGTTATATTAGTTTAATGGGACAATACCATGTTAAAGAAAGAAGTCATAACTTGGTTTGGATAGAAATGTGAAGAGGTTCAAGATTTTTATTTGGGATTGAGAACTTATGCTGGTCCTTTAGCTAAAGAGTCCTGTATCAAATGCTATAATGAGCTCAGTACTACATAAAATAAGAGGGAACCCTATTCTCTTTTAATTTAAATGTAGAATTTAATAGGACTAACAAATGCATTCTTATTATAGGTGACATGGGATCATAATTAATAAACCTAAATTTCCAACCACCCTTGTTTTAGTTTCCTATTCTTGATTGATAGGATAAACTCTTAGTGGACAAAGCCTGAGAAGCCAAAATTTGGAAAATATTTGAGCAGAGGTAGGGTTTTTATGCTCACCTAGCCAAGGGCATTGTAGAAACCATGGATTTTAGAGTTCTTGGTGCACTAGAAATGAACAGGTATGGTGCTTGAAGTTGAGCAAGATATTAAGCTGGGGGATGTGATGAGCCCCATAAATGTCTTGTTATTATGTCCATTTATTGTACTCATTCTACTTGTTTACCATGATTTTGAACACTTTTCCATATAGTTCCCTATTTTCACAAACCATATAGCATTATATTTTCAAACTCTTTCGAATAGTTATAATTATGTATTGAAATTAAATATATGATGGATGTCTATTACTTTAGGATACTTTTTCTATAAATTTATTTTGAAGATGTTTTGGATAAATAGGTATATAACTTAGAGTATCCTACATCAAAGGAATTTCATTACATATACCATCTTGTAGCCACTGCATGACCAAAGCCATGGATGAATAGATTTTGATTCTCTTTCAACCAACTTGTGTAAATGACTCTAACCTCCATAGATCTCAATAAGAAAGTAGTTAAAGAATGAAACAACATTGTTTATCCTAAAATAAAGTTACAAGATTCATAGGAAGGACATCTTTAGTAAAATTAATTAATTTTAGTTATCCTTATTTGAATGTATCTTAGAATAGAACGTATATATTCTTTTGCATAAAAAATATCCTCTACAGTATATAAATATGTACATCAGAGTTGAGAGATATATAGAAACTATTATATGTCAAATAAAGGTTATTAAAGTATATTTTGCTTACAAATTATGATTATAACTTCATGTAGCAATTAATTTTTGTAGTTTTGATTAATATGAGTGATCAATTTTGAGTTCAATTTAGTATTGTAAAATTAAGGGTTGACACTAAATTTGGAAGGAAGAATGGCCCCCTTTAGAAGGCTGTAACAACAATCCAACCTATTTGTATAGCTAAGCATGTTATTTGATTTCCTTAAGCATTGTGTGTTTCATATCTATGTTGTGTAATTTACATTCTTGCTTAAATTCAATTAGGGAAGATTCCATACATAAGCATTTATTTTATCATAATTATTTTAAGTTTCATTTCAATCATTTCATTTACTACACTTTAGCATCTTAGATACAATTAACATAATGTCAAATTAGAGATTGAGTGTGATCATATAGTGACTTAGTCCTATCAAGTCTATGCCCTTGTGTTGACATTTCAATGAGGTAGAAGGTATAGATCAATGGTTACTCTCCTTTTTAATTTTGATCAAGAGAAGTATATATGATTATGAATCAACAGTTAGTTAATGATCACACTGATGAGGTAGATTATGCTTTAGAAATCCTTTATTTTCTATATTTAGGGTTGCATTAATGTGGAAGAAATTTTAAATTAGTTCCAATTTTTTAATGTTGTATTTAAATGATTTTACCCCCTCACAACTCATTATATTTATTTCACCAATGCATTCTTATATGATAACTATTTTTATCCCCCACATCTTGACAATTAATTTTTTTATGCCAACATGAAATCCTTCGATAACTCTGCATCATGCCCTATAATGGATAGAATGAATTTGATTAATCCTCATTTTTTAACCTTCTTCAATACTCATGAATTTATATAATAATCTACAAAATACAATGATTCTAGTATATCTCTATCACCTCCCATTTACTAAGTTATTATCCCTCTAATTCTTGAATATATTGCATGCCTTCCTTATCCTCATAGGTGGATTTTGAGAATGAAATGCTATTTTGGTTATAATAGTCTTTTTGATTTGTATTTTCACATTAAAATAATTAAACATGAAATAATTATGACTTTTCATGCCCAAAAATGAGTCTCCCATGTGTATCTAGTGCCTGAGGCAATTATGATGTGTGGTTTGAATAATTATTTGTTATGTCTAATAAAATAACTACCAAATTGTTGGCTCCTTACCATGTTACCATCAAGGAGATATAAATATAAATTTAGTAAGGTTATCCACTATTTATTTCCCCTCATGAAAATATGATGTATAGATACTTCACTAAAAAGAGTCATAATGTGTTTAGCATCATCAATGATGTGACTGATTATATGGGAGGGATGACCTTACCAGAGAGGGAAATAAGGATGTTAAGTTAATCCCATTAAATGGTAATATTATATGAATTATAATGTGAAGTGATTTATATTCCCTATATGTTAGCCTTTTCCTCAACCACATGATTGGTTTTAATACCAAGGGGACACAAATAGGCTTCCACAACCTTCCCTTTGGTATCTATGATAACTCCCCTCCTATAGCCTTGAAAGGATTATATTTAGAGGCCTTGTCAAAATTAATATTTAACCATCCTAGAGGAGGATGGGAGAACAAAGTTAAACATCTATCAACCAATGACTTGGGAATGTTTAGATCTTAATAAATTTTCCAATTATGAAGAATTGAAACTTGGGCAGGAGAACTTGGGACCTTATTTTTTGGGGGGGAAAGGATCATCAGTTTTTCAAAACAGTAGAGCATAAGTGTAGGGATATGGACTTGATGTTCTTAATTTTTTTTACAAAAATGTTATCATTCCTCACCTTATAAATTGTATAGAATAGATGAGAAAGGGCTAGATACCAAAATAAAAAGAGGGAGGGTAAGGTTTAGGGAGGTTTCCATTGCACAATGAGGTCCAAGATAGAGCAAAGATGAACCTAAAAAACTTGAAATATCTAAATAAATAACATAGGTCAGTAAGATGTGGTAAATGGATTCCTCATAAGCTTTATATAGGGAACACCTATTTGGGATGGCCATTACCCACTTGGAAAAAATACTAGTAGTGAGAATTATATCATGTGCCACCAACCAAGATAAAATACTAATCTTGGAGGTGATATGATTAAAATATAGAGTTATATAAAACTCCGATTCATATTTAAAATACATCTTGACCAAATATATAAACTTTACTGAAAAGGACCCACTATCTTTAGCATGCCAAAGCAAGAGATCATCCTTTAGAAAAATAGGAATATGGATTTATTGAAGTTTGGAATTAATCCCAAGAAAATCCTATGAGAAATTTGAATTCTTAGAATCCATGTGGAGAGAATTCCATTATGGAATACCATTCTCATAAGACTTTTAATCTTTAAATTTAACCGCCCAAGAGATTTTGAATGAAAGGTAGAGATTTTTCTAAGGGGTCTTAGGTAGAAAGAGGGGTTTGAGAGATCTAGGGGTCATCACAAAAATACACAATTTCCCCATTGTCTATCTACCACATGTATCCTTTCTAAAGAATACTTTTACAACTATATATGTCTTTATATAGAGTTTATCCATCTTTAGTGCCTTCTTCCCAGAGGAAACTAACCTCATTATCACCTTCCAAATATTTGGTCTTAATGATATAGGTCCAATATTTTTTTGTCTTTTATAATTCTCCATCCTATAATTTATATGAACACTTTATTCATAATCTTTAACCTCCAAAGTCTCATCCCTCCATTATTCTTAGGGAAACACACCTTATCCTATGTGGCCAATGAGAATATGTGTTTTTCTTCAAATCCTTTCCATAGAAAGTTACATTGAATCTATTTTATTTTGTCAACTAGTTTACTTGATGTTTATAAAAGAGACATAAACTATACTGGAATGATTTAGATATAAATTTTGAGTAATTATAGCTTACTTCTTAAGATAGTAGATGACCTTTCCATATAGAATGTTCTTTTTGAATTTTCTCTTCTAAGGATTTCTAGAATTCAACTCACATTTTTACTATGAAAAGAGGAATCCCTAAGTGTGTAAAATGGAGTTTTCTTATTTGATACCCAAGAATAGAATCCAACTTATTCTGAAGTCCCAAGTGAGAATTGAGAAATAATATTTTACTTTTTTTGAATTTGATGCATTAGCTATAGGCATTCTCATAATCTAAAATGATCCTTTTAAGTGTCTTTAATTTAGCAATAGAGGCTTCATAGGGTAGGAATGTGTCATCAACAAACTACTCGTGTGTGATAGTCATAGTGTTCTGGTTCATTTTTATGCCATTAATAAGACCCTAAGCCTAACCATATTAGAATATTCTTCCCATGGTTTTAGATATAATGATGAATAGATAATGGGATATGGTATCCCCTTGTATTAGTCCTCTACTAGATAAAAATTATCCTTTGTGAACCCCATTAATTAGGACTGAATACTTGGGAGTAGAGATACAACTAAAAATGAGATCTTGAAAAGGAGGATTAAAGCCAAACCTTTCTAGTGTTTTATCTATAAAACTCCATGAAACTCTATTCTAAGCCTTATTCATATCTAATTTATAAAAATCACCTTGTTTTGAGGAATTTTAGATAGAGTAAATGGCCTCATGGATTGTGATTATCCCATCAGTGATTTGTCTCCCAACGACAAAAGCTCCTTGATATTCATCTATAATTATATCTAAAATGGATTGTATTCTTTTGACTAGAGTCAATGATCATATGTTTTAAGTAATGGTTCATAGGTTGATATGTATAAACTCTTTCAGCTAGTTAGCTCCTAGATTTTGGGGTATGAGGACCATAAAAGTGTTATTCATTACCTTCAAAATAGTTCTTTCACTAAAAACATCACAAACCATTACCTCCACCTATGTGTGTATAATATCCTAGGATTTTTAGAAAAATAGTGGAGGTAAACCATCAAGACTAAGGGATCTACTATCATCCATAGAGAATGCCACTTATTGGATCTCTTCAGTAGAAGGTGGATTGAGGAGATTCAAGTTCTCAGAATGAGTAATCATCTTAGGAATATTTTGTAGAAATTTTTATTCTATATTAACACAAGAGAGTCATTTTCCTTTATCAAGTTATTAAAGTAAAAAATACTCTACTCATTTATATCAATCACATCCATGCATTTTATTCCATTCTCAAGGTGCAACTTAGAGATCAATTTTTTTTTCTATTTTTGGATTCCAAGTGGTGAAATAAACTTGTATTTTTATCCCCTTCCTTAAACCAAACTCACTTGGAATTTTGTTTCCATAAATATTCCTCTTTCGATTCCAAATTATCGTACTTGTATAGGATATATTTTCCCACTAATCTAGATAGTTCATTTCTTCCATGTAGATAAAAATTATCTTCCAAATTATATAGTCCCTCCTCTATATGATTCTTTTGGGTGAAGATGTTTCCTAATTCCTATTTGTTACATATTTTAATCATAGTTTGTAGGTGATTTAATTTATTGACTATTATAAACATATCTATAATAGAGAATGGCTATTTCCACCATATCTTTATGGAATTACAAAGGTTAGGATAGTGTAGACACATGTTTTCAAATTAACATGTATGATATAATTAATGAAAACTATAATTAACAATATGCCCAATTTGAGTTATTTAAAAAAAACATACACACATCCTATTCTAGATTTTACTTAATGGAAATTTCTCATATGAAAAAAACTATTTGAAGAGATATCACTTTAATATAAACATAAAAAATATTCAAAAACTTTCCTAGCTTGCATTACTCACAAAAATTCTCCTCATTTTACAATACTAAAAAAACATGTACCTATAGCTTATGATGTGGATGCTTCATCCTCAAAGATCAGACTAATTTTATAGTGTCTAAATTAAGATTGAGTGTCATAATACATGTAATTTGTTCATGAATAAAATATATTAAATATAATTTTAAATCTAGACAAAAAATCCTTTTTATAAAAAATAAGTCGTAGCTAATAAAAATAAATTAACACTTGCATAAAATATTATTTAGAAGCATCAACATAGTTTTAATTAAAATAATTAAATTATCACATGAAACAACCCCCAAAAAAATTGGAATCATATATCAAAGTACATTTTAGAGTTGTGTTAGGTCCTTTTACAAGTATTTCTAATGCAATGAAAACATTTAGCATGCTTCATGCATATGCAACTGGAACCAAAGTAGGGGAACCAAAGTAATTAGGTAGAGGTAAACACATACAAAATGTGATATTGGGTAGATTGTTGTTATATTAGAAGGATTATGGGATTTAGGGTATATCAGTGTATGCATATACTAATAAGTCTTGAGTTACATAAGTGGCACTCGTAATTCCACATAGGACCATTTATAGGTCCTTAACCCTATATAAATACCTCACTCTCCTTAGTGAGTTTCAGTCCCACTCGAGGATGGTTAAGTTAAAGGATTGGTTTAATCAAGAAGGATAACCTTGTTTCCTTAAGTTATTTTTCATGTTAATCATAGGATTTTATCAAAATTCATGCTATTTAATATAATCAAGCAATAAAATCAGCAAATATAGATAATTCAACACTTGTAGATTTTGATTCATTCATGCAGCAATAAAGCATAAGAGACAAAAAATTAAGTACAAGATTCTATAGTGCTACTAGCCATGCAATAATGCCTTATAGCCTTTAAGATCATTGTACTATCATTTATTACCAAACGTTGGTATTTATAACATTCAATGATATAGTTATAATTTAACATTGTAACTCTATAGTCAATAATGGAACATACAACTATTTAGATTGGCATAGCCAATGCAATATGAAAAGAGTTTTAAGAAAATAAAATTGAACTATCGATGTAAGAGAATTAACTTAGGCATCCATTAGTAGTGCATTTCAATCACAAAACTATTTAAGAAGGAATTCCCTTAATTCCATACAACATTCCATAAATGAATGTTTAAATTTATCATAGTGTTAGGAATTCTTTTTTAATTCATCTAGACAAAAATAAAACACCAAATATTCAATAAGCACAAAATTCAATCCACAACAAATAAGTTCAACCAGGCTTTAAGATGATTAGAACCTAAATAAAATGTTCTTCTCAAGAAAGTCTTGCAATTTCCACTATTGGGCAGCTAGGGCAACAAGGTAAGCAAGTGTGGCTATTAGAATAGAATGTGAAATGCATACAACTTGCTATGAAAGGGAACAATGAGTTTAATATTTTAAGTCTCATCAAATGGATTAAAGTGATATAATAACTTGTTTATCATATTTGATTAATTATGGGTTCCATTAATTAATTTGCTTAACTAAGTAAATAATCTAAGTAAAACATTTTACATATTCATTCTTAAAACATAATAATTAACTAACCATTAATTATTTCATTACACAATACAAGTGTTAACTTATTAATCTCAATTTTTACAATGCAACATACATAGATTAAGAAGTAAAATCTTATACTCATAAGTAGAATACATACCTTGCATGTAACCAGGTATGTCTGAAATGCATGATAGAAGGGATCTTTTGGTTTATTTTTCTCATGATCTAGATATCAAATTTGATGCATTGTTTAAAGGATTAAGAGGTTATATGCATCTTATGAATTTATGTCCAAGAGTGATAAGCTAAACTAACTCATATTTTAGCTAATGCAAGTTATAACTTCTATATGTGTTAATATATAATCTATCCATTCTAAAATAATCAAAACACAAAATTAAAGAACTAATGTAAAGCATCTATATATGTTTCTATAAAGTGAAAAGCTAAATTAAATATTTACTTCTTTGACAACATAACTTATATCTGATCTATTTACTCTAAATAGAATATATTTCAAGAATATTGATTTAAAATAAAATATATAAGTAAATCCCAAGTCAATATTCCTATATTTACTAATTCTAATAACCTCAAGAATTAATAAGATTATGAACATTTAATGATACATTTACATGTAGTAAAACCTAAAATAGCTTGAATATAATTAATAATTATAAATAAAACTAGATCAATGTAGGATTAATATGAAAATGAATATAGACACACAAACACACACACATACACGAACTAATGTCATATCCAATTAATTTAAATTTTGTTATGATCATAAAGAATAATAAATCAATGTAGGATCAAAATATAATATACATAGGTATACTATCTTCAGCCAACAACCAATTTACCTTAATAATCAATTTACATTTCCAATCCATTCATAACATTTGATAACATCCATCAATATCAATATATTAATTAGTGTCAAATATAAAAACTATATTTAATGTTACATGATAATAAGTTAATCAAATCAATAATTAAATTTTATTACCATATTTCATATGTGCATATGAAGTTCAAAAAGCATGGAGTTAAACATGTAAAACTTGATCAAGATGAACCTGCCCAACCAGCCCTATGAGCCCAACCATAGGTGGCCCTCACCACCCCAACCATCAATAGGATGGTGGTTGAGGTAACCAAGAATTTGATATTAATTTTGACCAAATCAATCTCTAAATAGAAGACATATAGAGTAAAAATATTACACACAACACATTCATACATTCTCAGGTGAGATGGGAATAGTCAATCTATCTAAGTATAGATTAGAATTAGGGATGGTTAACCTGGGCTACCCAACGATATAGAATGGACTAACTCTAATACATTATATATATTTCAAAGCTATCCTACTTAAAACCTCATCCAATGTCATGGCCAACCTTAACCATCTAGACCCCTAGTATATACTTTTAAATATTTTAGTCTATTATAGGAATTAAAACCACACATACCAAAAATTAACCTAACCATCAAAAAAATGAACTTAAATAACAATAGAATAAATATCAATCCCAAATATTAATCCAACACATAGTGAAAATGAGTAATAAGCAACTAGTTCAAATATAACCCAACAAAACTTAAATTGACTAAGTCAAGTGCTAATCAAAGACATCAAAAATATAATCATACCATTATAAGATTATAAATTTCAAGTATCATTTATACATTGATTTACAAGTATAATCATGTAGCTCAATTGAAAGCCTAAAATAGTCTGCATAAAATGATACAACATAAAATAAGAGGACATGATTATAAAATAAACACCATAAAATTAAGTCCATCATAATCATAACCAAAATAGTCAAGTCCTAATAATATCTATAACCAAATCAAACCAAATACTAGGCCTAAGATTAAGACTTTGGTGAATCAAGAAAAATATATTTGAATAACCCAATCATGACATAAATAGAATAACCACATAAGTACATCATGAAGTCACTTGATGAATGCACTCTCTCTCTCTCTCTCTCTCTCTCTCTCTCTCTCTCTCTCTCTCTCTCTCTCTCTCTCTCTCTCACACACACACACACACACACACACACACACACACACACATATGTATGTGTGTGTATATATATACACACATTTAATAAAGACATATTCATGTATTCATGAGACTTAATAGCATATTCAACCCATTACACAACTAACACAACCAAAAAAGAATACTACAATTGAGTTCAATGAACTAGGTTCAATCAGACAAAGACCAAGAGTATTTAAATCATTATCCAAATAAAAACCCCAAGTTAAAACATTAGGTTGATACAACACATAAAATAACTATAATGACCAAGGTTCCTATGCATACATATAAAACATAACACTAGTTCGATATAAACATAGCATAATAAAATGAAGTAACCATATAATCAAAACCCATGATAGTAACATTTAGACTAGATGTATCCTAAATTTTTCAATTGATTAAACAAGCAAGGTTATTAGGATGTAATATCATAGAGAGATACAATAACATAGTTCAACTTAAAACTCATTTAGCCCTTAAACCACAAAGCACAAAAAAGGATTTACTTAGATGAAAATATCAACCATAACAAACTCAAGAAAATAATCATGACCCACATCTTATTTTAAAGGGAACATAGTCAATAATATTGAGGGATCATGGTTTCAAAAGTAATAATTGTAGACATATTTAAAGAAACATAGCTATTAAAAAATAACATGGTCAAAATATACATATAAGCCATAGTACCTAGATTCAATAAAATGCAATCATTATCAAAATTGTGTTCCAACTCAGCACATGAAAAAACCATTGTTTATTATGAGCATAGACATATATCTATAAATAAAAACAAATAGTTCCCTATTGTCAAACATAGTCAACACAAATAATGTTTTCAAACTCATATGCATGAAAACAAGGATTTGAACCAGATTATATATATATATATATATATATATATATATATATATATATATATATATATATATATATATATATCAAGTTTATATACAATGAAATGTATTGATATATCATCATAAGGGGTCTGTCCATGCACCTAAAAGTCTAAAGACTTCTAGCTGCATGAGCAGCCTCTAAAACACAGTTAACAAAATTAATCCAAAAAAACTAGATGGCTTACTTGAAAAATAGATGACTCCAAAATCACAAAATATAAGATCCTCTATCACTTCACCAAGCACCATTGTGTATTTTCCAAACTATCTAGCTCACCATTAAAAACCAATTGAGCTTTTTACTATTTTCTATCCAAAATTTCCATTTTCCTAACTTTTTTGCCTCTTGTCTAGACTTTTCATTCTTTTTGTCCACTCTACCATACCTTAGTCACTTCACATTTAATTCGGGAAGAGAGATAAACACCTCAAGATCTCAAGGTAATCCCCTTCCAACCTTGACATAAATGGAAAGTCTATAAGGTTCCATAATTAATCAATCTACCACCAATGTAAGAGAATATTAATGAATAGCATAAGGATTTAACATAAACCAACTTAATTAACATATAAACCTCCACCAAAATATGCCACCTACCTCATTAACTGAGTTTAATACATATACCCAAATGTTATCAACCAAAGTCGATATCATAATATTTAAAATAACCTCAATGAATTTAAACCATGTCTAAAGTAAAACCATGACTTATATATTCATTTAAATAGCATGCCACTACCTTAACATATAGTGTTAGGTTGAAAGGGTTAGAACATGAAAGCAGGGTGACAAGGGTTCTTAAGGGGGGATGTTATGTCTAGGTAGGTCTAGGTAGGTTTTATAGAACTATATAGGTCACTAGGATTAATGGAAGAACAAAGAAACATTCAAAGACTTGTTAGAATATATAATGCATCTATGCATATGGGATAAGGTTAAAACTGATAAAACATATAACATATTATAATGGAAAATAACCATAAATAATGACTTATAACAACATTAGAAAGGTACAAGATTAACCACAAGTACAAGGACCATAATTAATAAACACAATGACCAATAAAAGTGTCTAAAGGATAAAAAAATAAATAAGTATACCTGTCAGACATCATGGTGTGCTCAAAATTCACTTAGTTTCAAGAATATAGCCTCCAACATCTACCTAGCTCATAGATAAAACCTGTAACCACCAAAAATGGTATCAATCACATTATGTTGATAATCAATAATCAATTTAGATTTATAAAATCATAATTAGTAGTAGGAAGTCCATAAAATAATTACTCATAGAATTAAGTACACAACCCAACACTAATGCAACCAACACCATAGGTAATCAATATAAATAACAACTAATAACCACATTAACAATCATAATGTTAATGTCATAATAGTAAAATATATAATAAAAATTTAGAGTCATAACATCCGTCCCCTCTTGGAAGGGATCCATCTTGGTGACTTAATCATAAATCCATGCATAATATTGTTTGAAAACGTGAGCATCTTCTCAAGTAGCATTCCTTTGCTTATAGGGCCCCATTGCACCAAAACCTATTGTATGTCTTTGTTACTTAGATTAATTTTTCAATGGTCTAGGATTCTCACTAGTCTTAATTGGATATTTTCCTCTTTTATGATCTATAAATGAGTTTAATCCAAAACATGAGATGGATCAGGTGTATACTTTCTCAATAATGCAACATGAAAAACATGGTGAATCCTTGAAAGAGAAGGAGGAAGTGCCATTCAGTAAGCAATAGGTATAATATTTTTGACTATGTCAAAGAGCTCAACAAAACATGGTGCTAACTTTGAATTCTTTCCAAATTTAATAGAAATTTTCTATGATCTAACACATAGAAAAACTTTATCTCCCATGTTGTATTCACACAGGGTTCTCTTATGATCTACATAGCTCTTTTGCCTATTAGAAGATGCTTTTAGATTATACCTTATTAATTCCATCTGGTTGTCATATTCCAATAATAATTTAGGCCCATTAATAGCCCTATTTTCTAAGCTATCCCATCTTAGAGTCATTTTACACTTATGTCTATATAAGGCTTCAAATGGATCCAATTTAATAGCTGAATGGTAGGAATTATTATATGCAAATTCAACCAGATGGAAATAGTCCTCCCATTTTTTTGTTTATCCATTACATACATGCACAACATATATTCAACCACTTGGTTGATACATTATATTTTCCCATCTATTTCAAGATGATACGAAGAACTAAAATTCAATTTTGTTCCAAAGGTTGTATTTAAAGTACACCAAAACCTTGAAGTAAATAACTTGTCTCGATCTGATATGATCAATTCAAGTATACCATGGAGTGTTACTACCTCCTCATAAAATGTTTAATAAATATTTATGCATCATTTATTAAATTTCTAGCAATAAAGTGGCCAAATTTAGTTGCTTTATACATCACCAAGATTATATCATGCTTGCTACATGATTTTAGTATCCCCATGATAAAATAAAGTGATACTATAACCCACTTATCTCTTGGAATATCATGAGGGTACAATATCCCTCCTAGATGGTAATGCTTAGCTTTGACCCCTTGGAATTCTAAGCATTTCACTACAAATTCAATGACATCATGCTTCATTCCAAGCCAAAAATAGATATTTTTCAACTCATGCATCATTTTTGTAACCCCTAGATGAGTATAATAAGGTGTTGTATGCACTTCAATAAGTAAAAAATTTCTTAAGTCACCTAATCTAAAGACATAAATTTTTCCTTTATGCCTTATTAGGCCATTTGTCATAACAAAAAAATTATCAAATATTTTTGCTACATGCTCATCAGCCAAACCTATTCTTACATCAAGGTAAAATACATCAGCAATCTAGTATTCCAAAACAATAATTTTAAAATTTCCTTGTAACACAAACAAGGTATCAAGGTATGTGCATCTACTGAGTGCATCATCCACAAGATTATCCTTGCCTTTGATATATGATATATTCATGTCAAAATTACTCAAATTCTAGCAATCTACACTGGCACGCATTTAAATATTATTGAGAGAATAAATAATCAAGATTTTAGTGATCATATTTCACTTGGAAAGGATTTCCTAGTAGGAAACATTTCCATTATTTGAGTGCATGAAAAATGGCATCAAACTCCATGTCATGCATAGGGTATTTATTTTCATGATCTTTTAGCTTTTGTGACTCATAAGCCATAACCTTTCCATTTTGAGTCAAGAAACCTCCATATCCTTTTTTAGAAGCATCATCATAAACTTCAAATTTACCATTTGGGTCTAGTACGATTAGAATAGGAGTTGTTGTAAGCATCCCTTTCAAATTAATAAATGATTTCTTACACTAAGGAGTCTATACAAACTTCTTTCCTTTACACTACAAGAAAGTGATGGGATGGGCCACACTATAAAAAATTTCAACAAAAAATCTGTAATAACCAACCAAAACCATGAAGTTGCATACTTCATGCACATTGGAAGGTGTAAGCCAATATTCAATAAGTTTAATCTTAATGGGGTCAACAATAGTGCCTTCATTAGAAATAATGTGTCCTAAGTAATGAATTTATGATTCGTAGAATGCACATTTGGATAATTTTCCATAAATCTTATGTTGTATTAGTTTTTTCAAGAATAGACAAATTTGTTGATCATTTTTAGCCTTTTTTTGGAATAAATAAGAATATAATCAAGAAAAACCAACACAAACTTATCGAAAAAGTCCCTAAATATGTTTTTCATAAGATTCATGAAATTTTTAGGTGCATTAATCAAGCCAAAAGATAGAAATGTGAACTCATAGTGTCCATATCAAGTTCTAAAGGGAGTTTTATGTATGTCCTCTTCCTTGATTCACAGCTGGTGGTAACCAAATATTAAGTCAATCTTAGAAAATATTACAACACCCTTCATTTGGTCAAACAAGTCATCAATTCAAGCCAAAGGATAATATTTTTCTATTTTTACATTATTTAACATGTAGTAATCAATGTAAATCCTAAATGTATTGTCCTTATTGTTCACAAAGACTACCAAATCACCCAAAATAAACACACTTGGATGAATGATTTTATTTCCTAGAAGTTCTAGCAACTAAAATTTCAACTCTTGTAGATCAGCCACATTCATGTGGTAAGGTGCCTTAAAATTAGGGGCAAATACAAATATGATGTTAGTAGAGAATTAAAATTCTTTCTTGGGTGGTAAATTGGGTAGATTTTTAGGAATGACATACATAAAATCCTTTGGAATAGGAAAATTTGTGTGCTTCATTTCTTTTTCATTGGATATTTCTTGTAGTTGGACTGCATAGAGCTTGTAGCCCTTCTTAACATCTCTTTTTAGTTGTAAGGTTGAAAGTGTATTACATCTTCTAGACCCTTGCATGCCTTAAAATTATAAAATTTGGCTAAGGTCATTAGTGAATTATACTTTTTTCCCACATAATCAAGTGTGGCTTGATGTTCATGCAGCCATTCTATCCCAAGAATGATATCATAAGACCTTAAAGGCGTGAGAAAAAGATTCATCTTGGTCTTAAAAATACCATGATCTAATTCTAATTATTCCAATAATTTAAGAATGGGCACTTTCTTGTTGGTACCAAATTTAACTTCCCAACCATGTCTTATCAAGATGGGTTTACTATGATATTATTTAAAAATAAAAGGAGAAATAAAATAGTTTTTTACACTAGAATCAATTAATATATTTAAGGGAAAAGCACTAATTATACCTCGGGTCTCAATTGGAGTGGCATACAAGTCAACATTGCAATTATCAATAGAATCATATACTCTATGATTCATTATTTGGCCTAATTTTAGTTTAGGATGGTTCTTTTTATAGTGGTTGTCACCACATTGCTAACACATAATTGGTATAGAATATTATAATGGAATAATGTTAGAACCCATGGTAGGTCCATATTCGTTATTTTAATGTTGTTACTTCTTGTAAGAACCAAATTTAGAAGATCCATGGGACTTGAAGTTCCTATTTTGATTAGAAAACCTGTTGAAATTTTTATTACCTCTTAAAAATATGTGGTTAAGATCATATTTTCTAAAGTTTTTGTTCATGGGAGAAAGGTTATTTGATCTATACTACTAACTATTTGACTTGAGTACTTGTCTTGCCTTTTGGTGAAACTTTTATTTCTCCTCAGCCTTGTAGATTGATTCAATTACTACAATCAAAGGTTTTGGATTTATCATGTTAACATCATGCATCAAATTCTCCTTAATCCCAAGCTTGAACTTATTAATCTTAGTTTCTTTTTCATGTATATAGCTCACATGATGCAATAAGTTTAGAAACTTATTTTAATATTCAATAACAGACATGTTCTCTTGATTTAAAAGTTAAAAATTAATGATTTTTTTCTCTTTATAGTTTTCATTCAAGTACCTCTTATGAAACTGAGTCTAAAAAACAAACCAAGGTAGGTTCAAAGGATGATATCCTTTAATAGCATAAAAGTGGTTCCACCATAATGTTGTATGTCCTACTAACTAATAGACTGATACTCTAGATTTCACATTGGAAGGCATATTGTGCAACTTGAAGTACTTTTGCATCTGTACCAACCATGCATCACCTAATTCTTCACCCAAAAAGGTAGGTGGTGGAAGAATTTCTATCTCTTTGATGATTAGGTCAATGGTGGTCAAAGGTTATTCTTGAATTATAGGTCCTTCCACTTGTTCCATTTCCAACTTGGGTAATTCCTCTTGGGATACCTCCTCTATACTATTTGATATTTTCTCTTGGTTATAAATATTTATTTATAAGGTGTTGAGGGTTATCAAGATTTCAGTAAGGATTTACTCATGCTTATCAATTGGAATCCCACCTATTTCTTTAACATTGGGTACCTTGATATTGTTGTTAGCATTATTCATAGGTAGTTAGTCTAGGTTACAAATGGGGATGCGGCCTTGATGACACATTTCACATCCTCGACCTCTAACCCTAGTTGGGTTGACATTCAAAGGATTCCTATGGATGTTGTCTCCACTTGAACATGTTTTAACCATCCTGAGAAATTACATACACTAATAAGTCTTGAACTCTATAATTGGTACTTGTACTTCTATATAGGACTATATCTAAGTCCTTAACCCTAGGTAATTACCTCACTCTCCTTAGTGGGTTTCAGTCCCACTCAAAGATGGTTAAGTTAAAGGATTAGTTTAACCAAGAAGGATAAGCTTTTTTCCCTAAGTTATGGTTCACATTAATCATAGGCTTATATCAAAATTCATGCTATATAATATAAATAAGAAATAAAATCAGCAAATAGAAACAATTCAACACTTGTAAAAATTTGATTCATTCATGCATCAATAAATCATAAGAGAAAATAGATTAAGTACAAGATTATCTAGTGCTACCAACTAGGTCATAATAACTTACAACCTTTTAAGGTCATCATGCTATTCATTTACTACTAAACATGGGTATTTAAAACATTCAATGATATAGTTATATTTCAATATTGTAACTCTATAGTCAATAATGGAACATATAACTATTTAGATTGGTGTAGCCAATGCAATATGAAAAGAGTTTTAAGCAAATAAAATTGAACTATCTATATAACATAATTAACTTAGGCATCCATTAATAGTGTATTTCAATCAAGTAGCTATTTAAGAAGGAATTCCCTTAATTCTGTATAGCATTCTATAAATGATTGTTTAAATTTATCATGGTGTTAAGAATTCATTTGTAATTCATTTAGACAACAAAAAAAAAAGTGTTAAAAAAACATGAAATTCTATCCACAACAACTAAGTTCAACTAAGTTTCAAGACAAGTGGAAACCAAATAAAAGGTTCTTCTCAATGAAGTCTTGTAATTTCCACTATTGGGTAGCTGAGTCAATAAGGTAATTAAGTGTGGATATCAAAAAATAAAGTAAAATGCATACATATTGCATGAAATGGAACAATGAGAGTATAATTTTAAGTCTCATTGAATGGATTAAAGTGATATAATAGCTTATTTATCATCTTTGATTCATTATGGGTTCCCTTAATTCATTTACTTAACCAAATAAATAATTTAACTAAAACATTGTACATGTTCATTCTTAAAACATAATAATTAACTAACTATTAATTCTTTCATTACACAATACAAGCATTAACTTATTAATCTTAGTTTTCACAATGCAACATACACAAATTAAGAAGTAAAATCGTATACTCATAAGTAGAATACATACCTTGCACACAACTATGTATGTCTAAAATGCATGATATAATGGAGCTTTTGGTTTATTTTTCTCATGGTCCAAATATCAAAGTTTATGCATTGTTGAAAGGATTAAGAGGCCTATATGCATATTATGCATTTATGTCCAAGAGTGATAAGCTAAACCAACTACTAATTTAGCTAATGCAATTTATAACTTCTATCTAAATTTACATATAATCTATTTATTTTGAATTAAGCAAAATTTATAATTAAAGAACTAATTTAAAGCATCTATACATATATTTCCATGCATTGATAAGTTAAATTAAATATTTAATTCTTTGCAACATAACTTATATCTGATCTATTTATTCTAAATAGAATAAATTTATAGAATTTTGATCTAAAGTAAAATATCTAAGTAAATCCCAAGTTAGTATTACTATATTTATTAATTTTGATAGCCTCAAGAATTAATAAAATTATGAACATTTAATGATACACCTACATGTATTAAACTTAAACCAACTTGAATACAATTAATCATTATAAAGAACATTAGATGAATGTAGGATCAATATGAAAATGAATACATATTATATACATGAACTAATGTCATATCTAATTAAGTTCTAACTTGTTACGATCATAAAGAATAATAAATCAATGTAGGATTAATTAAATAATACAATGTACCTACGGTATAGTATCTTCGGCCATCAAACAATTTGCCTCATTCACTAATCAATTTCCATTTCCAATCCATTCATAAAATTCATTGGCAACCATTAAGATAAATATATTAATCAATGTCAAAGCTAACAACTATAGTAAACTCTACATGATAATAATTTAATCAAATTAATAATTAAATTATGTTACTATCTTTCATATGTACATATGAAGTTGATGAAGCATTAAGTCAAACACAGACAAACTAATCAGGATTAACCCACCCAATAAACCCTATGAACCAAACCATCAATGGCCCTCACATCCCCAACCATCAACAAGATGGTTTTTACGATAATAAAAAATGTGAGATGAATTCTGAGTGAATCCATATATGAACAAAAGACATATAAAGTAAAAAAATACACATAGCACAATCATATCATTCCATGCTTAGATGAGAGTAGTCAATTCAAATAAGTATATATTAGGATCAGGGATGGTTAACCAAGGTTGATGAATGATATAGAATGGATTAACTCTAATCTATTATATATCCTTCAAAGTTATCCTACTTGGAACCTCATCTAATATCATGTCCAACCTTAACCATCCAAACCCCTAGTATATACTTTTAAATATTTAAGTCTAGTCTAATAATAAAAACCACACATACCAACAAGTAACCCAACCATCAAACAAAATGAACTTAAATAACAACAAAATAAAGATCAATCCTAATTATTAATCCAACACACAGTAGAAATGAGTAATAAGAAACTAGTTCAAATATAACCTAAAAAACTTAAACTGACTAAGTCAAGTGTTAATCAAAGACATCAACAATATAATCATACCATTATAATATTATAACTTTGATACAGAGCTTTTCTCACTAGCCTGCAATTCTCCTCTTATTATCAAACTTGCAAATCTTGTCAATATTTCATGGAAAACACTAAAACTATTTGTCTAAATGGACCAAATCACAACTCCTTTGTTATCAAGATCTAAAAACACATAAACCATACAATATTCTTAACATAAAACATATCATTACACTCCCATCACTCATTATTAACTAGAATTCACATTATCTTGATTCACAATGTTCTTTGATAACATGCACAATGATCATAGGATTTATAATTATGATTCTTGGTTCATGACACTAAAATTTTCCTCTCAACAATCTATTTTGACCTCTTATCACATTATGTACCTTCTTGAATGCACAAATCATCTCCTTACAACTCTATCTATCATTTTCCTTAGTCCTACTAGCCTTCTTCACAAACCTTTTCACCCCATACAGATGTATAGCATATTCAAATAGGAAAAAACTTGAAATAAATACCCTTTATCCTAATTTTATTTTTCACAAACTTTTATGATCTAAGTCCTCTATTTGATCACTTTTATAGGTTAAATATGCTTCTTGTTTAGGCCTATTAGGCCTCTTAGAAACCTAGTTTAAACTCAGTCCCCTGATTTCAATACTTACCACACCGATATAACCTTGAAACATTAAAATATCTTAGAATAAAATTAAATATAGATATTAACCAAATTATAATAGGTTTAGATGATTAGAATATTTGTTATATGTCAAACCCTAGCCTTAGGGTTTCTAGGCCATTGTTAGGACTGAGAGCCTATGTGAAGGCATATCTTCCACCATATGACGTTTAAAAACCTTAAATAACCTTAAATGAGATTTTATTAACCCCTATAAACTTTTCCAACCATTAGAAAGTGTTTATCAATCCACTATCTTAAAAATTAAGTTCAATCTACCCTTGATTGTGATCAAAACATAATACATTATAGGTCTATGAAATCATAAGGATTGAACAAATAAAATAGTAGAGTTTTATAAAGTTTAATAAAATATATAAAACATTCAAAATAGTATTCTTAATATCCTCAAAACATAATAACCTTAATTATGGGATCAATTCCTTTAGCATATACAGTTACCATGCAAATGTACAAAGCCTATGGAAAATACAGGGTTTTCAATCTAGTTACCAATATCCAAAATGTTTTTTTTGTCCTTATTATAAGGATACACTCTTAAAAAATAAAAAAAATTTCCTATTAAAATCTTGAAGACACCATATAACTATAATCCATCACCATTTCCTTATAAGATGAAACACACAGTCCAACTTTGACAATATTGATTGCAAGAAAAATAGGGAATATTATTATACAAACATTAGATTATAAAAAAAATTTAATTATACTTATTTCACATTATAACCTCAATTCCACTAAAAAAATTCTTCAATATCACATGAACACTATCAAATTTCCCATTAACCCTTAACAACAATACCCAATTTGCATGTAAAAAAATGGTTCATTCAAACAGGGGCTTGTTCACAGTCTGTATCTAACTACCTAATACTTGGACAAATCCTAAAATATTGAAGAGAATAGAAAAAAATTTACCAAAGGAATATATGTATATCTCCAAGACCAAGTTTACACAATCTTGTTTCTCTAAAAATTTAATGAACAAACACAAAATACCTAAGAGTGCAAGGGTAAGTAGCTTAGTCATGCATTTACTTTACTCCATTCTGAGAAAAAAATCCTTAATTTTCAAAATCCTTCAATTACATACTAAAATCAAAACATTTATTATCATTAAAATCTCATGAAGCTTTATTTCATGACATACACATGGACTTACATAGTCCATCATACTTCTTGGTAGACTGTCATTCTTTTACACACCTATTTACCCTATTTTCTCATACATTCTCCTTCCTACAGGCCTCTCCCACACTATATATCCTTTCTATTATAAAATAGAGACTATAACAAGACTCATAATGGTTTCTTGGATCAAGAAACTCCAAACTATCATGATACAAATGTAGGGTGGTGAAAACATGATTTCCACCTCATATCTAAAACTAACTTATTAACTCTAAAACATCTTTATGACCTTCCTAGGACCATCAAGATCATTTACAACTTTGTTTCAACAATTACATACCTTTTTCCACTCATCTAGACCCCCTAGAACACTCATAATCCTCCTTACATATTTGAAATTTCAAATTTGTAAAAAAGGTGGGAAACCCCTCTAAAGGGCTTATATTCAAATTTTACTCACTTCCAAGTTCAGTTTTGGACATTCTTAAGATTCCCCTACATCATACTCCTAAGGGGAGAAAATAAATTGACCTCTATCTTCTTATTCAATCAAATTTTCATACAAATGTGTGTGTTCCTTACCATCACACCTATGTCTTTAATTCTGCTTCCATGTGTTCCTTTACTTTTACCTCTTCTATTGCTCATACTACTGCTTTTACCTACAATCATTCTTTTTCCTTTACTTTATCTCATGATTATCTTTAATCTTCATGGCATTGATCATGGATTACAATTTTAATCAATTTCCTTATCCAACATTGATATTGTTGCCTTTTCATCTTCATACCTTCTTGACTTCTCACTCTCTTCCTCTCTTGACCATTCCAAGGCCTCTTTCTAGTTCATAAATTGGTTATCATCATATTCTATCATGTTGTCCTTTATCACATCTGCTCCTTCTTGCTTCACTATCCAACTAGCTTCTTCTTCTCCTTGCATCTTATTTTCATGGACTATCAACTTAGTCTCATCTTCAATAACATATTCTTCTCTTTTTTGAAGAACTTCATGTGCTTTCCAATTCTTGGTTGAACCAATAAACTCTTCAAAAAATCATATAGTGTCTTTGTAAAATACATCATCATCCTCTTCAAAATATTCATTAAAATCCACATGCATTTCATAACCTTTCATGTCTTTTATTCCACATCATCTATTGTTTGATTTTATTCATTCATCAACTCTTCTATATAAATTAAAACTCCATCTTCATAGTGACAAATTATCTCACATTCAACTACACCTATACCCTTCAATGCATCATCTTTACCTTCTCTATGGATTGTTGTGCATTCATCTCCTTCATTCAAATCAGGCACTTGACTTTCTTTACCTTTATTTAACCATGACAAATAACTTTTAGAATAAAAATTTTGAGGCTCTATTTTCACTCTATTATCCTTTTCCATGTAAAATTGTGTTGCCATCTCCTTTATGTACACCTCCAAATATTCCATCAACTGCTAGTTTTGTCTCTCTTGTAACCTTTCCATGAATTTGCACTTAATTATTTTTTGATCTTGATTCCACATTGAAATATATATACATTCCAAATTGTAAAATACTATATTTCCATCTTGGCCAATGCTGTTTTCATCTCCTTTATCTCTTTTTTCATTTCTCTCTCACCGTGGCTTTTAAATTCAACCCTGTCTCTCCCCTTTCTATCTACTTATCCATTCATATTTTCATCTTATGTACCTCACTTGGGTACATAATCTCTCTCATATTTGGCCTCACTTGTACCACTTATTTGTTTCACACTCAGAACCTTTCTCTATCTTTTAAACCACACTTGGGCCTTCCAACTCTTTTCCTTTGCACTAGGACTATCTTTTCACTATCAAGCTCTCTTTATGAGCTTGTCTCTCTTTCACTTGATCTTGTTAATAGCTCACTTTACTACAATGTTTTCACTTAATTCACTATGTTATATTATTCATACATTCCAATCAATAAATCAATCACAAATCACACCTCATACCTTCTCTTTTTCTATTGTCTCTCAACAAGACTCCATGCACTACCTTCTTGCCTCTTTCCTGGAAATACCTATCAATCATGAAAAATACATTAATCACAAAATGTATACTTTTAATAACATATTTATGTATTTTCATATATAATATAGATGGATATGCTACCAGATGATGCAAAGCATTTCTCACTAGCCTACAATTCTCCTTCTCTTATTAGCAAACACGCAAATTTTGTCAATCTTTCATGGCAAACACTAAACATGTTTGTCCAAATATACCAAATCATAAATATTTGATTATAAATATCTAAAAACACATAAAACATATATTATTATTAACATAAAACATCTCATTACACTCCCATCACTCATTATTATCTATCACTCACATTGTCTTGATTCATAATTTTCGTCCTTGATAACATCCACAATGATCATAGGATTTCTCATAATGATTATTGGTTTATGACACTAAAATTTGGCTCTCAAAAATATAATTAGACCTATTATCACCTTATATACCTTATTCAATGTACAAATCATCTCTTTATAACTCTATCTATCATTTTCCTTAGTCCTACTACCACTATTCATGGACCTTTACACACTATACAGATCTGTAACTTATTCAAATATAAAAACAACACTTTAAAAAAATACCCTTTATCCTAATTGTGTTTTTCACAAAATTTTATGAACTAAGTCCTCTATTTGATCACTTTTTAAGGTCAAATATGCTTCCTATTTAGGCCTATTAGGCCTCTTAGAACCTAGTTTAAACTCAACCCCCTAATTTCCATACTTACCAGACCTGTAAAATGTTGAAATTTTTTAATCTCTTACAATATAATTAATTATAAATATTGAACAAGTTTTAGTAGGTTTTGATGGTTATAATATTTTTTATACATAAAACCCTAGCCCTAGGGTTTCTAGGCCACTGTTAGGGCCAAGGGCCTATACAAATGTATATCTTCCACCATATGAGGTTTCAAAACCTCAAATCACCTTTAATGAGACTATCTTAACCCATATAAGATCTTATAAGCATTGTAAAGTGTTTATCAAACAATTATCTTCAATATTTAGCTCAATGTACCCTTGACTCTGATCAAAATAAGATACATTATAGGCCTATGAACTTACAAGGATTGAACAAAGAAAATAACACAAATTCATAAAGTTAAATAAAACCTTTAAAACCTTCAAAAAACTTGTCTTAATTTCTTAAAAACACTATATCCTTAATTATTGGATCAATTCCTTCACCATATATAGTTAGCATGCAAATGTACAAATCCTATGACAAATATAGGGTTTTCAATCTAGTTACCAATATCCAAAATGTTTCCTTTATCCTTACTACAAGGATACACTATTAAAAAAAAATCATGTTACCTATTAAAACATTGAGGACACCATGCAATTGGAATCCATGACCTTTTACTTATAAGATGAAGCACATAGTCCAACTTTAACAATATTGATTGCAAGAAAAAGAGGGAATATTGTTATACAAACATTAGACTACAAAACAACTTTCTTGATACTTATTTTACATTATAATCTCAAACCCACTAAACATATGCTTCAAGATCACATGAACACTGTAAAATGTCCCTTTAACCCTTAATAACAATACCTAGTCTACTTGTAAATGAATGGTTCATTTAAATATGGACCTATTCATAGCCTATATTTAACTACTTAATGCTTGGGAAAATCTTGAAATATTGAAGAGAATAGATAAAAAATTTACCATAGGAATATATGTATATCTCCAAGACCAAGTTTACACGTTCTTTTTTCTCTAATAATTTAATGAACAAATAAAGAATACATAAGAGTGCAGGGGTAAACAACTTAGTCATGTATTTAATTTACTCCATTTTGAGAAAAAATCCTTAATTTGAAAAATCCTTTAATTACATATTGAAATAAAAGCATTTATTATCATTATAATCTCACAAAGCTTTAGTTCGTGACATATACATGTACTTACATAGTCCAACATACTTATTGGTAGACAACCATTCTTTTACACACTTGTTTTCCCTATTTTCTGATACATCCTCCTTATTATAGGCCTCTCCCACACCATATATCCATTATATTATGAAATAGACACTATAACAAGAATCATAATGATTTCTTAGATAAATAAACTCCAAACTATCATAAGAGCCATGTAAGGTGTTGAAAACAAGATTGCCACCTCATATATAAAATTGACTTATTAAATCAAAAAAACATCTTTATGACCTTTATAAGATCACCAAGGCCATTTACAACTTTATTTCAATAATTACGTACTTTTTCCACTCATCTAGACCCATTATAACACTCAAAATCCTCCTTACATATTTGAAATTTAAAATTTGAAAAAAAGGCTGGAAAAACCTCTAAAGGGCTTAAATTCAAATTTTAATTACTTCCAAGTTCACTTTTGGACATTATTAAGTTTCCCCTACATCATAATCCCAAAGGGAGAAAATAACTTGACCTCTATATTCTTCATTCAAATGTTCATATAAATGTGTGTGCTCCTTGCTCCCACACCTATGTCTTTGCTTCTTCTTCCATGTTCTCTTTTTCTTTTGCCTTTACAACTACTCATATTGATGCTTGTACCTACAATCATTCTTTTTCCTTTTATTTTTCTCATGGTTGTCTTCAATATTCATGACATTGATCATTGACTACCATTCTCTATCAATGTCCTTCTCCAACATTGATATTGTTACCTCTTCATCTTTATACCTACTCCACTTCTCACTCTCTTCCTATCTTGACCATTTTAAAGCCACTTTCTAGTTCATAACTTGGTTATCATCATCTTCTATCATGATGTCCTTTATCATATCTACTCTTTTCTTGACTATCCAACTAAATTTTTCTTCTCCTTGCATCTTCTCTTTATAAACTATCAACTTAGTCTCATCTTCCATAACTTGTTCTTTTTATTTAATCACTTCATGTGCTTCTTACTTCTTGGCTGAGCCAATAAACTCTTCAAACAATCCTATAGTGTCTTTGTACAATACATCATCATCCTCTTCAAAATATTCATCAAAAACCACATGAATTTCATTACCTATCATGTCTTTATCTTTCACATCATAAATTATTTTATTTTATTCATTTCTCCACTCTTATCCATCAATTAAATGTCCATATTTAGGGTGAAAAGTCGCCTCACATTCAACTACACCTGTACTCTTCAATCCATCATCTTTATCTTCTTAATGGACCGATGTCTATACTTCTCCTTCATGCCAATTAGGAACTTGAATTTATTTACCTACATTCAACCATGACACATCAATATTAGAATAAATTTTTTGAGGCTTTATTGTCTCTCTCTCATCATTTTCCATGGAAAATTGTGTTTTCATCTCCTTTAGCTACCCCTTCAAATATTACATCAACTATTGGTTTTGTCTCTCTTTCAACCTTTCCATGAAGTTGCACTTAACCCTTTCCCTAATTTTGATTCCAAATTACAAAATTTATAAATTTCACATCCTCAAAAACTCTCTTTCCATCTTGGCCAATGCCTCTTTCATCTCCTTTATCTCTTTTTCCATTTCTCTCTCATGGTGGCTTTCAAATTCAACATTGTCCCTCACCTTTATCTTTACTTCTCCCTTCATATTCCTCTTAAGTACCTCACTTGGGTACATACTCTCTATCCTATTTGGAATCACTTAGACCATTTATTTGGTTCAAACCTGGAACCTTTCTCTATTTTTTAGACCACATTTGGGCGATTCAACTCTTGTCCTTTGCACTAGGACTATCTTCTCACTATCAAGCTCTCTTTATGAGCTTGTCTCTCTCTCTCACTTGATATTTATAAAATAGCTCAATTTACTATTGGGATACCACTTCATTCACTTTTTTATATTATTCATACATTCCAATCAATAAATCAATCACAAATCATACCTCATACCTTCTCTTTTTTTATTGTCTCTCAATAAGACTCCATGCACTACCTTATTGCATCTTTCTTGAAAATACTTGTCAATCATGAAACATACATTAATAAAAAAATTCATACCATTACAAAAATATTTATTTATTTTCCAACATAATCTATATGGATTTGATACCAAATGATGCAGATCTTTTCTCACTAGCTTGTAATTCTCCTTCTCTTATTAGCAAACTTGCAAATTTTGTTAATCTTTCTTGGAAAACAATAAACCTATTTATATAAATGGAAAAAATAATAACTAATTTATTATAAATATCTCAAAAACATAAAACATATAATATCCTTAATAAAAAACATCTCATTACACTCCCATCACTCATTATTAGCTAGCACTCACATTGTCATGATTCACAATTTTCTTCCTAGATAACATGCACAATGATCATAGAATTTATCATAATTATTCCTAGTTCATGAGACTAAAATGTGACTCTCAACAACCTAATTATACCTATTATCACATTTTATACCTTCTTCAATGCACAAATCATCTCTTTACAACTCTATCTATCCTTTTCCTTTGTCCTACTAGCCCTATTCATGGACCTTTTAACCATATACAAATCTATAACTTCTTAAAATAGAAAAACAAAACTTGAAAAAAATACCCTTTATTTCAATTTTGTTTTTCACAAATGTTTATTAACTAAGTCCTCTATTTGATCACTATTCTAGGTCAAATATGCTTCATGTTAGGCCTATTAGGTCTCTTAGAACCTAGTTTAAACTCAATCATCTGATTTCCATAATTACTACACCCATACAATATTGAAACTTTAAAATATCTTAGAATAAAATTAAATCTAACTATTTACCATATTTATGTATGTTCTGATGGTTATAATATTTTTTATACTTCAAACCCTAGCCCTAGTGTTTTTAGACCACTATCAAGGCCAAGAGCCTATACAAAGGCATATCTTCCATGATATGAGGTTTCAAAACCTCAAATCACCTTTAATGGGATTTTATTAACCCTTATAAACTCTTCTAACCATTTTAAACTATTTATCAATCCACTTTATTCAATATTTAGCTCAATCTACCCTTGAATGTGATTAAAACATGATACATTACAGGTCTGTGAACTCATAAGGATTAAACAAACTAAATAATAGAGATTCGTAAAGTTTAATAAAACCTTTAAAACATTAGAAACACTTATTTTAATGTCCTAAAAACATTATATCCTAAATTATAGGATCAATTCTTATAGCATATACATTTGCCATGCAAATGTACAAATCTTGTGGTAAATATAGGGTTTTCAATCTAGTTACCAATATCCAAAAGGTTTCCTTTGTCCTTATTGCAAGGATAAACACTTAAAAAATATAAAGTTAACTTTTAAAACTTTTAGGACACCATTCAATTGGAATCCATGACCATTTACTTATAATATGAAAC
The DNA here is from genome assembly GCA_037957365.1 of Torreya grandis. Taxonomy (NCBI): domain Eukaryota; kingdom Viridiplantae; phylum Streptophyta; class Pinopsida; order Cupressales; family Taxaceae; genus Torreya; species Torreya grandis. The sequence continues at coordinate 1,283,548 of JARHVA010003140.1, read as the reverse complement.
ACATAGTCCAACTTTGACAATATTAACTACAAGAAAAATAGGGAATATTTTTATACAAACTTAAGATTACAAAATGAATTTCTTGGTAATTATTTCACATTATTACCTCAAATACACTCAAAAAATTCTTAAATATCACATGAACATTATCAAATCTACCTTTAACCCTTAACAACAATACCCAATCTGTATGTAAATGAATGGTTCATTCAAATAGGGGCCTTTTCAAAGTCTATATCTAACTACTTAATGCTTGGACAAATATTGAAATATTAAAGAGAATAGATAAAAAGTTTATTATAGGAAGATATGTATATCTCTAAGATGAATTTTACACAATATTGTTTCTCTAAACATTTAATGAACATACACAGAATACCTAAGAATAAAGGGGTAAGAAACTTAATCATGCATTTACCTTACTCCATTCTGAGATCAAATCCTTAATTTGAAAAATCCTTCAATTATATACTGAAATAAAAACATTTATTATCATTATAATCTCATGAAGCTTTATTTCATGACATATACATGGTCTTACAAGGTCTAACATACTTCTTGGCAGACAACCATTCTTTTACACACCTATCTACCCTATTTTCTCATACATCCTCCTTCCTACGAGCCTTTCCCATACTATATATCCATTACATTATCAAATAGACACTATAACAAGACTCATAATGATTTCTTGGATCAATAAAGTCTAAACTAGCATAAGACCCATTTAGGGTGGTGAAAAAAATATTGCCACCTCATATCTTAAAATGACTTATTAACTCTAAAACATATTTATGACCTTCATAAGACCACCAAGGTCATTTACAACTTGGTTTCAACAATTACATACCTTTTTCCACTCATTTAGACCCACTAGAACACTCAAAATCCTACTTAAATATTTCAAATTTGGGAAAAAGGTGGGAAAAACCTCTAAAGGGATTAAATTCAAATATTACTCACTTCCAAGTTCACTTTTGGACATTCTTAAGATTACCCTACATCAAACTTATAGGTATGATTTGTACATTTAATCACAAGTATAAAC